>CAIGRL010244077.1:0-18467 GCA_903798325.1 Fraxinus xanthoxyloides
AAACTCTCTCAATGTTCAACCTTGGCAAAAATCATTCTGAGATGCTTTGGTATGCATAGGTAGTTTGGGAAACGAATGAGTCAAGGAAAAAACTTTTAAATCGAGAAATAAAAATTAATATGACAATACTGTTGCTCGAGCGAGGCTTAGCGGCAGTCGAGCGACGATTGTTGCTCGAGCGAATGAGAGGCGACATATATTCTATATTCTATTTTTGACACTCGAGTCAATCCATGGTGACTGTCTAGCGAAAATCCGCGTTGTGTTTTCCTTCTTTTTCCATTCTCGTACTCTAGACCTAAAAATCTTAACTTTATCTATTTGCACATTACTCAACAAGCTCGCGATCATTCGCGCCGTATTTTCTTTCTTTTGCCATTCTCGAACTTTAGGCCTAAAAATCTAAACTTTATCTGTTTATACATTACTCCTTGACTTTTTATACAAATTACAATTAAGTCCCTTTTGTCTACAGAATTGTTAATTACAACATTAAAACCGAACATTTTTAATTAAAACTGATGTATGCCACTTTTTAATATTAAAAAAAGTGACAAACAATAAAAAAATTGACAAAATCTCAAAAAAGTGAAAAATATTCAAAATATGAAAAAAATCTCAAAGTGACAATTAATTTGAGCGTAATTAATACAGAAATTTGTAACATCTTAATTAAAATTGATGTATGTTACTTTTTAATATTAAAAAAAGTGACAAACAATAAAAAAATTGACAAAATCTCAAAAAAGTGACAAACACTCCAAAATAAGACAATCTCAAAGTGACAATTAATTTGGGTGTAATTAATACAAGAATTTGTAACGTCTTCATTTGTTATGCAGACAAATGGGAACAAAATAACGAATATAAAAGTGACAAAATGTATGAAATTGTTGTCCAATAGAATTTACAAACGTTGTTTGTTAAAACATAAATGTTACATTTTTAAGAAGATAAAAAAGGTCACAAAAACTTGAAAAGGTGATAATCTCAAAAAAGGTGTTAGAAAGTGAAAAAAAAATGATAAATACAATAAAGTGAATTTATTAATCAGCATATAAACTTGAATTTGAAAAATATTTGATAAAGTGGCAAATACACGTCCACACGAGAATAGAAAAGTTAGTCTACTTTGAAAACTGCAACAAAAAAAGTATTATCTCTTTTAGTTACATTTTGATTATATCCTTGAGCACGTTCGTGAACACGAACATTATAGATGCAGTTCAATATGATATCGTTATAACATGTACTTCTGTGTGTCGATAATGTTCAAGAAAATAGTAAAAATGAAAAGAAATTCAATAAGAACACTCAAAACAAGAAGAAAAAGCTAAACAAATACCAAGAGGAGATGCAAATAAGTTGAATGTGCACCTACTTATTAAACACCAAAACTACTTAATTTAATAAGAGGAAAAAGACAGACAAATAGCAGTAAACAAAGTACAATCTTTTGTCCTTAATCATCAAACAAAAATGCATTATTCAGTAAATGGAAATAATATTCGAACACCAAAATTAATCGCATCAATGAATATCGAAACTCCAACTACTTATCTACTCAAAACAAGATGCATATGCATCATCTACAAAATTACAGCATTTTCAGAGTAAGATCACTCGAGGGTGGAAATTTTATTGAAAGCATGAACACTAAGCAAACATAAAAATGGTATAAAATAGGTGTAATACATATAATGAAAGAATTAGCTCTTACTCTTGAAAGAACTTTCCCTAATGAATAGCAAGAGAAGTTGGAATTCAGAATCTAAATGAACTATAAAATATGAACTCTAAGAGACTAAATGAACATATTAGATATCATTTTTGATTTTATGCAACGACTTAGTCCATCTAAAAACTACACGTGGAATATAAAGCGGTAAGAATGCAGACTTTTCCTCTTTTTAATTTGTATTTTGGCAAAATGTAAAATCTATGTTTAAAGTTACCATTGCATGACCAGTCGGCATAATAGGAGTAAGAACAAGAAATATGAACATATTTCGAGTACCGTTCTTTTTGTATGTACTTGAGCGGCTTGATTTGTACTTCGAATGAAAAATAAAAATAAAAACAAGCAACATGCATCCATTAGCAGAATTTAAGTTCTGGAAAACTTGGAAGGGGAATGACGGGTGGGGAGGAGAACGATACTTTTAATTGTAGACGCAATAAGGCTTTGAGAAGAACATATAGAAAACTAACAACCAAAGGTTAGAATTTCCAGTATCAAAAATCACAGCAAATTTATGTGGCGGTGTTCCAATATCTATCTCACCATAATATTGAGCATCCAACTAGTTCTTTAGAAAAATAATATCATTATTTGAATCTCCAACATGACCACATTTAAGGGTGGACATTGGTTGGATTGGGTTGGATTGGGTCGATTTTTGCTTGGGAAAATTAGGCTCTCTACCCTCCAAATAAAAAAAATTAGAATAATAATCTTAAAATTAATTAACATCTTTAATCACGTAATTAATACGGTTAAAACCCCGATATCACCTATCGGACATAATCAGAAATTACAAACCAAAAGTCAATATATAGTTCTTACAGCGGATTAGGTAAGGTTTTCTTTCTCAATTTGACCCATGAATTTGATTCTATATTACTCGATTCTTCCTTTGATTGTCTAAAGATTCATTTGTAGGTCTAACTTTTCACATGCCTATAAATTTCCTTTTTTTTTTGTTTGCACTATTCATTCTTATTCTCGTAAATAGGAGTTGAAACTTTCTCTTTCAGTGGCTGAAAAATTTTTAGTATCTGGACTAAAGAAGAGCAAATGAAATCAGATTGGTCGGTTTGGTGATAACATCAATTCAAATCAGGTTGATTTTGTTAGAAATTTTAATCTTTGTGGCTAGAGGTAGGCAAAACCAGACTAAATCTGCCAAAACTGTCTAAACCGAACCAACCCGACCGGTATGGGTTGGTTTTTTGGCTATTTTTATATGGGTTCGGTGGATTGGTTGTGTAGGCGAGTTGAGTTATGTGTTAACTCATGAAAATCGAATAAACCCGTCCAACCTGACTCGCCTCTTTAAAAAAGAAAAATAAATAAAATGCCTAAAAGTAAAAAGAATCTAAAATGTATGAGTGGATAGTGTAACTGTAATTACCTTGGTGCATTTTAGAAGTTGAGCTTACTGTCATTTCCACAATAAATATAGTATAAATTTTACATGTTATATTAATTACTGTCCAGGCAAAGTGCTTCACCTGCGTTTCGCCTAAATGCGTTTTTTAGAACACTGAAATATAGTACGTTAAATATTAAAGAGTTAATTGTTCAAATGGTCACTGAACTTATGTCTGCATCTTCAATTGCATGCTGAAATTTAAGATCTCAAGTTTTGGCTACTAAATTTTGAAAAATGTTGGATGTTACTCGTTGGCTAACCTATGTTTCAAATATCTAATGGAATTGGTGACGTGATTGACAGAATGAATATGTGGCGCCTTGTCACACCGTTAAACTTTGAAGTGATCGATTTTTGGCCACTAAATTTCGAAAAATATCTTCAATTGCTCACTAAATTTTGAAAAAATGTCTTCTAATATTCACTGAACTTTCAGGTAGTTGAATTTTGGGCACTAAACTTTGAAATGGTCGATTTTTGTCACAAAACTTTGAGAAACGTCATTTATGATTCACAATAAATTTGACTTTAATTAAAATTCGTCGTTAAAAAATTTGGTTTAATTTTATTTAATAACAAATTCATTGTGTGTTTCGTTGTAAAATTCAGATATTATGATGAAAATAACTTAAAATTCTACAAAAATAAATTAAAATCAAATTTAATTACTTTGTAGTTAAGTAATCATTCCTAGTGGTATAGACAATGCTTGCAAAGCTATGTTAAGAGAAGTTACTACCAATTGCAAAATTAAATTAAATTCGAACTTTAACAACGAATTTTAGCCCCTGTTTGATGGGCATTATTTAAAAAAAATGAATTTTAAATAGTAATTTTTGGAGAATATGTGGTTAAAAAGTTGATTTTTTTTAATTTTTTTTTTGGAATTTACATGTAAATATTTTATTGTATAAATATATGGTTAAAAATGAGTATGAGAATTAAAAAGTTTTGCTTTAAAGGTAGATAAACAGATGCTTAATTAAATCCAAATTTATAGTGAGCAATAAAAGACGTTTTTCTAAGTTTAGTAACCAAAATTCGACTATTTCAAAGTTTAACAGTGTGACGAGGACACCAGGGGCGGACCCAGAAAATTTTGATGCTTGCACTAAATTGCTAGGTTGTGACCAAATCAAATTTCTTTCAAATCGTCCGTGATAGATAAAACTTTCACACTCCCAAATGTTTAAATGACCATTCATTGCCTGAAGATATATAAGTTGTATTTGAGACACATTTTATTTTATCTAAATAACTGCTAAGGCTAGATATAAACTGCTAATCCCACAATTCAGACACATTTCCTATCCCCAAAAAATTGATCTCCCTCCTCCACTCTGATTAAAGCCATATAGCCTCTAAAACAGCTCTTGAGTGTAATGCAATTTACAATTTAGAAAATCTTCATATCCTTTGTAATCCCATTTGATATCGACAAGTCAAATAACAACATATAAAAACAAATATGCAAAATTTTTAGATTCATGGCTACAATGTGCACATATTGGTCTTTAGCATCCATGATAATGAAAAGCCCAAGAAGAAATCTTAATAGGAACAACTCGACGAGAAAAGAAAAATTTCAACCTAACCAAACTTGTAAAAAAGTCGTATAAAGAAACTCACACCAAATATAGATTTTCATTTGTTATGAAACACCAATACCATTACCACCTGAAGAGAAAATCAGCACAAATAAGCATCAACAATCAAAGATTAAAACGGTTGGCACTTTCAGCAAGGGGCAGTTAACTATGTTCAAAGGATTACAACATGATACATGAATTCAGAAATCACTCTCTATGATAGCAATCAAAACTTGACCAGTATAATTTCCGAAGAATAATGGAGCACGAATACTTCTTTACATTTGAATTGCGCAACCCAAATAAATTATACAAATTGACGTTTCAGTTCGGAATAAAACTCTTATTACTAGAGCACGAAACATGGAGGAATCAAGTAACTGAATCAAACAAAATAAAGGGTAGATGAAGACGATTACAAAAAGTTATCCAATAATTACCTTCTTCAATTGATACCCATGACTTCACTTCTTCGATTTTATCGATTTCATGAATTTGGGACCTTGTTGTTTTGGTGGCAATTGCCAATTGGGGATTTCAATTCTCTGTGGCAAGTCGGGGACGTGCTTGTTTGGTGTTCAATCTATTGGGATTCTTTGGGAATTGGAATGAATTGTGTGTGTTATGTAAATTGGCATCCTTCTATCTTTTGGGCCAATTATTTCTCCCACTTTACTTTTTTTTTTTTAAAGTTACATTTAGTAAATGGGCTGCTGAAAAGATTTGGGCGATCCAAAGTCCAGTGTAGGCAGATGCCTGCAATGGGCCTTCATTGGGTCCCGCCCTCGGAGTCACCATACATGCATTCTGTCAGTCACGTCATCAATTTCGTTAGAGGTTTGGGACGGAAGTTATACCAGTGAGTAACGGGCAATGTTTTTCAAAGTTCAGTGTTCAAAACTTGACATTTTAAATTTCAGTGAGTAATAAAAAAAACATAAACATAACTTCAGTGCCCATTGGAATAGTTAATTCAAAATGAAAGTGTAATTATTACGTTTCTCAGTTTAGTGCTATTTGCGTCAATTTATTCAAAAGATTTTTCATGCCTTGTGATTGAAGATTGTAGTGGATTATTCGGTCAATAAAGAATTTCGAGTGGAGGACTGAATTATT
Source organism: Fraxinus xanthoxyloides (assembly GCA_903798325.1). Classification (NCBI taxonomy): domain Eukaryota; kingdom Viridiplantae; phylum Streptophyta; class Magnoliopsida; order Lamiales; family Oleaceae; genus Fraxinus; species Fraxinus xanthoxyloides. The sequence continues at coordinate 5,861 of CAIGRL010244077.1, forward strand.
GGTCAGTAAAGAATTCAAAGATTGAACGGTCAATAAATCAAAAATTGTGAACGAAAATTAACGAGTTAAACGTTGACGCGGCGGCATATGAAACCGATGACTAGAGCATTTATTTGAAACCAAACTATATGTTTTGACAAGTTAAACGTTGAAGCCGCGGCATAAGAAACCGATGACTAGAGCATTTACTTGAAACCAAATTGTATGTTTTGACATTGGACTAACTTTTAAAGGAAATAGCCGGAGGAATAGAAGATTGCGTGGTCGATGTAAAAAATCCACACTTCATATTTTAGGCGGGCGTGGTTGATTGTCAATTTTTTTTTGAATGAAAAATATGTTCTTTCCACCTAATTTTTTATTTTGGCGCTGTTTGATTGACAATTGTTTCTAAGAAAAATATTTCATACTTTTGGTCACGTGACCATATTTTTCTTGAAAATAAGGAAAATATTTTCTTTACGGAGATGTGATATTTTTTTTCAGGAATTCACTCTCTGTTTCTCTGTCATTTACCTATTTTTCTTATCTACCTATCAATACAAAAAGGACAAGTATAATGTTTCCTCGGTTGAAAACAATTAATAATTTCCATACAAATAAGTTTTAGGCAAGTGAATTATCTAGAATTTATTTTCTTTCCCTGCGAATTTCGTACCAGCGATCAAACGCAACCCTTATTTTCTTTAACTATAACATATTATATGAAATCCCATAAAATAAGGGATACAATGTTTAAACCAAAAACTCCAAACAAATTATTATATGAAACATACTTTTAAATTAAAATTTAGGGCTTAAATAAAAATATTTTATAAAAAATCACGATTTCCGAAATCGAGCTCTAATAGCACATAGAGATAAAATATTATTTCTTAAATAAACAATCAGGTTTAAATATGTAACCCTCGAACCTTAGAACTTCGTGACTTTCATATAATTAGGATTGAAGAAAAACGAAAATCTTTTTCAAGTCAATACCTAAATCAATTTTTAAAATACCGATTAAACTTAAAAATAACTAAAATAACAAAAATAAATAACTTTTCCGCTCAGTCAAAGTGAATCGACCTTAAGAATTAAGATGGTATATCGACCTTGAGGCCATATAATGTCTAACTTTGACATAGTATTTTGTCAGAAAATGTTTTTGTTTATCGTTTTCAATTCAACGTAAGAAAGCTATCGCTTATTGTTTTAATTGATACTAATTTAAGAAAAGTTCAACTTACACCTAAAATTAATTAGATTATTACTATTCCAATCAATTGTTGATTAACATTCCTTTGGATGGAATGTGATAAGCGATGAGAATGGTTCAAAAAATAAAATAAAACAAAAATTAGTGTGTGTATTATTGCTGATTCATTTGATTAATCAAATTATAATTAGACAGCAGCCCACCATGCCCATATAGTGCGACCCACCCGGGACCCGTTTGCCCGTATGGGGTTTCTGGACTCTCACAGTTGTAATACGTCGAATAGTGCCACTTGCACAGCACTAGCAATGTCTCATTTTGCCTTCTTACTTAATTGATTGACTTTCTTCATTATTTTGGTGGAAGTTGAGATAGAATTCTCATTGTAAAAATTTATTGATGTATGTACTTACGTGACATTTGTCCATAAATACTTTGTTTGGACTCAAAAGACATAATGCAGGTTAATTTGTTAGAATTCACATTAAGATGAGTTTTCTCCATTCTAGAGATGTCGGAAGCCTCTAATTATAATTGCGACCAAGTGTTGAAATCCGACAAATTCCTTTATTCAGGCAAATATCGGCCACTGAGACATTCTTTGGTTCGACTAGGCTCAACGAACGACACATAAATGTTCATGTTCACTGCATGATGCATGAATACACGATGTGATATCTCTTTGTGGCGACGTAACATTTAGATAGACCATTATAATTTTTGTATGTAATATTATAGTATTACAACTTGGGGTTCATGAATCGAGATAGATCAAACTATTACACGTTTCAAAATAATATATCCTTGTTATTTAGTATGGAAAAGGTGGTGATTGAATTGGGAGCCTAAGGCCCCTGATTAAAAGCAAAAGCTATGTATAATTACAACTTTTTTTTTTTGGCATGATTCAATAATTTCGTAACGTATGGAATTTCATATTTGGAATGATACAATGAACTAGTGAGATGTGCTGACCTGTATCGGTGTCACATTCACATGGTCCACTATATCGCTACTCTATGAATGGAAGTGTCAATCTTTCACGACTGCGAGTTTTAAGGTTGGTAGGGTATGATTTTTGGAGAAGTTAATAATTGTTTTTAAACGTATTTGAATAATTTTTTGAAAGTATTTTATTTTGCTATAAGGATCTATTTGATAGGCAAATGTGAAAAGAAATTACAATTTCGTGTTAGTTGAAAATAAAAACCAACCAAGCCCATATAAATTCGTTTTTCATGAAAACAAAAAAAATGTAGCTTAAAGTGATTGTATACTGGAATTCAATTTCCATTTTTACGTTACAATCAAATGGTTAAAGTGAAATTTATTTTCCTCAGATGTGACATTTTTCATGGAATTCGTTGCAATCAAGTTTGATTGGAAAAAAAAAAATCATGAAAAATGACATTTTTCCGTCCAAATTCCAAATTTGAAAGTGTTTGATATCCATTTTTTCTATAAAACATATTTTTTGACTTTTGAAAATATGTCTAGTTTTCCATATTTTTAGGAAAAACACTTTCTGATTTGCACTCAAAATAAGAAAAACTTCTTTTTGAGGAGACACTTTTATGCTAATCAAACACACCCTAAATATGTTTAAAAGAAAATTAGCATAAAATAACTATTTTACAAGTAAAAGTAAAAGCAGAAATCCTGACAAACAGACCCTTAAATTGAACCGTCATATTATTATTCTTCAAAAAAAAAAAATTAGTAATCGATTAGGATTATAAAATGCTTGAATGCTCGATTCTTATGGAATATTCCAGTGTTACTTTATTTATTGAGTCGAATTCACATAATTATAGTCTTATCGAGTTTGAGAACGTATTCATTTTATTTAATTTCTTGTTAGTGACAAATTATTATTTATTATTATGTCTCTTTAATTCCAGCATCGACGTGGCCCATTAGTTTACAACTCGACATCAAGAATTTGAATAATCTTGTATAGTTAACTCGCATGCTTTTGTTTAATTAATTAGATGTTAAATACCTTTCATAATTACTGATTATCGATTAAGGGTGTGTTTGAGCCACCTTATTTTGGAATAATATATTCTGGTATAATAGATTGATGGAAAATGTGTAGTTAAAAATGAAGGAAAAGTTATTGATGTGATGAAAAATATAATTTTATTAAAGAATGTATGGTTAAAAATTAGTAGAAGAATGATAATGAAAATTTTAATGTGTACCAAACAGGTGCTAAAACGTAGACAAATACTTGTATAAGTTCTAACTTTAGTGTCAAATATTGTTTAGTAAACTTAATTAGGTAACTATACATCGTACGTGTCGATGGACCCTTGTAACACATAAGTAGCGTAGCTAGTTACTCTAACGTTTAAGCCACAAGAAAGAGAAATAAACTTTATTATTGACATGTAATCTTGATCTTGTCGGCAATTTTTTAATTATTATTATTTTAAAGAGATGAATATACTGATCTAAACAAGATAGAAATGAATAAAGAAGAGGACCGTCAATGGTTTGATTTAGTCTTATTTGATTCAACATAATATGCATTTCATGTTAACTTTTGTTAAAAATGCTCTCCCGCTAGTAGTGACAAATTTTATCTTACCCACTTGGAGAAAGCTTTACTTACAATTTGAGAGAACTGTAAGTAATATTATCCTACTACATCAACAAGTGTGCGATCTTTTCTTGCCCAATGTGGGCAGAAGAACAATTTTGTAACTTTTGCTTATTATATGTGAATTTCTTGTTTTCCAATATTAGTTTCTTACATTTTATTTTAAACATTTTTAACACTAACTTTAATTATGCATTTTTTTTTAAAAGAAAGTCCGTTCTAATTATTACTCTTGATGGATTAGAGATTAAAAAAAAAAAAAGTATTCAAAAATGGGAATAATCAATGGGTATTCGGAAAAAAAAAAGTATGATATCCTCCATATATCGAGGAGAACCAACTATCAAGAAATCTAAGAGGACGTCTATGTTATCATTACAATTGGACATATTTGTTAAAAATGCTCTCCCGCTAATAGTGACAAATTTTATCTTACCCACTTGGAGAAAGCTTTACTTACAATTAGAGAGAACTGTAAGTAATATTATCCTACTACATCAACAAGTGTGCGATCTTTTCTTGCCCAATGTGGGCAGAAGAACAATTTTGTAACTTTTGCTTATTATATGTAAATTTCTTGTTTTCCAATATTAGTTTCTTACGTTTTATTTTAAACATTTTTAACACTAACTTTAATTATGCATTTTTTTTAAAAGAAAGTCCGTTCTAATTATTACTCTTGATGGATTAGAGATTAAAAAAAAAAGTATTCAAAAATGGGAATAATCAATGGGTATTCGAAAAAAAAAAGTATGATATCCTCCATATATCGAGGAGAATCAACTATCAAGAAATCTAAGAGGACGTATATGTTATCATTACAATTGGACATCTCATTAGACTGCATGGACCGTAAATCCGATGGAGTGCAATGATCACGTACACTTCGACACACAAATCAGATGAAGGAGATATAGATGAGCATGGAAGAAACACAATTGAAAGAAATATGGGTGTCTTGAATTATAAATAAACTTACACGAAGTTGCTAGAACTTATATTTGATGGAGAGAATAGAGCATATATAGATGGAAGAAGTCCCTCAAATACTTGACACGACCTCTCAAAGAAAGACTCACGTGTCAAGCCCAATTATGTTAGTTCATAGTCACCGTAGACAAGTGACAACCATATTTTGAATATAGATTGAAAAGTTATGATCTAACTAGACGCAATTGTTGCGAAATTGTTATATCAATCACTATGCAATATACTACATGCAACTTGGCTAAGGCGAGACATGTGACAAATACTCATTACCTCAGATAAAATCTGCAATAGAGACGTGACACATCGACTTGAAAAACAGTGAGACGTCTCAATGTCTAGTATAATCATCCTGGAAGAGGTACGTTAAAGAAGTGATACGAGCAAAATGTTGACCTGACATGATTTGTTTACTTGACTTTCGCACTACCTTCCACGAAAACATACGCATACCACTTTACATTTTCCGTTGGAGCCAAGAAATAACAAATGCATGACATAACTAAGCAAAGCAAATCAATTCAACGTAAAACACTTGTCCTTTAATCTCAAGCTTAGGCATATAGTGTCACCAAATAATAAGACAAAAATAATTTAATCAAAACTGTTGATTCATACATATACGCCAACAACCTTTTGTTGAATTTTAGTACACACAACAATCACAATCAAGATAGAGTGAATTTCATGAAAATTCGACAGTTGGAATATGTGACAATAATTTTTACATTAAAAATTTGGCAATCCCATGTACGTGGTCCGAAATCCAAATGCTAAATAATAGCCCTTTCAAAAGTCAATAGCTTGTCCCAAGTGTTTGTTTCAAGTATTATTAATTATATCCCAAATTGTGAAAATGCTACTATTTCTCAACAACCAGCAGCAATTTATGATTAACAAACAGGAGAAAGAAAATATATTTTTGATACGATTCTCACTTTATAACCCAATTAGGAAAATAAAATCTTTTAAGATAATATAAACTAGCACACCACTTTGATACAGTGAGATTTGCTCAAAAAATTAAATAATATCTAATAATAATAATACTATAAATATAAATCGAACTTCTAGAATGACTTATTTTGGCCTATAATAAGAATATTAAACATAATTGAATCTTTTCACGTCGTATCAAAACATAAATTCAATCACATTTATTTCTTTGCAACTACAGCCAATCACATTAATTTCTTGTCCACTTATCTACGTTTAGGGGTGGCAAAAAAAAGGGTCGAGCCGTTCCCCGACTTGGCTTGATTCATGAGCGATTTGAGCTCGTTTTGGAATAACTCGGGAATTGACTAAACACCTTTTTTCACAAGTCGGGTAGTTGACTTGTTTTGGACTCGTGGGTTCGTGGACTGTTTGGTTCGGCCCATGGAGCAAATCATCGAATCGAGTCTAGTTTGTGGATGCAAGTCGAACTCGGGTTCAACCTGACCTTCACCTGTCCTATCTTTATTTAACTTGTTTTGTTCAAGCATCGCTTTTATGAATATGAAAGTTTTAATTCTCGTATAGAATAAAAGCACAATCTCACATATTGTCGACTACTTCACTCGTTGACGTCTCGTGCCTATTTTGTAGAGGGGGCGAATAGGTAAGCAACAATTATGTATAGAAATATTAAGTTCGAATCTTTCGGTCTAATACTAACACAAGTGTTGCCGGTGCCATAATCTATGTTTGAATTAGGCAACTATGTGAACAAAATTATTTTTAACAACATATGATATGCTGACGTAGAGTCGACGTTTTGGCCAAATCGTATCATTTTGTATTCGGGACCAAGTCAATTTACGTGGCGGCATATCATTTAATTCGCAGGTGGCTACGAATTCTGGACGGTTGACCTTTTGGCGAGTAAAAGAATGTGAAACAATAAGCTTGTATCCATAACGTGATGAAAAATTAGAGCAAAGAAATTAATTAAATAATCTTAAATTTAATTATAGATATGGTTTTTTTTATTGATAAAAAATAATTTTTTTATAGTTTAAGTGAGATACGATAGTTCATTTTTGTAATTTAATTTAATTTAACTCATCATAAAATAATACGCCCCCCGTTTTGTGACATTAGCAGCGTAAGCAAGCTTAATTACATTACTTTAATCCAAGATTGCCCACGTTGCCCCATATTATATCACTCTTTACCAAATTAAAAAAAATAAATAAATATATTTACTTTCTTAAAAGTCTCAATTAAGGAAACAAGAACCCTAAATATACTCCTCCATTGCTCCTTTATTCGGTTCTACCTTGTTAACTCAAAACTCAATCAGTAAGCATTTTGATCGTCACCGGTCGTAATATGAATTTGAAGTGGGACAAATCGCTTGTTATTCTCCTCGTCACACAAACAAGCTGAACAATGAAAAACTCGTGCGAGCTGCAAGTTGTCTCACGATCCGACTTGCCTAGCTATGCATGCATGGTTGCAAGAAGCCACACAAACTGTATTTGAAGTGAGCCGAGTCAAAATTTTGCGAAGCTGGCAACTCGTATTTGGTTCGATTCATTTAACACTCCCTAAATTCAAACCGACGTACAATAATGTAATTGAACTAGTTAACTTTAGCAAGTAGGTTAAAAGTTTTTGCATGACAGTTCTTCTTATTTTGCCCATGTTTGGCATCCATTTTTTTTTTCATTCTCATTCTCATTCTTTTTCTCTTTTTTCATTTCATCCACATATTCTATCAATAAAATAATATTACACATAAACCCAAAAATCCTCCTTACTTTTTAACCACACATTCTTCCATCAATCACTATTCCAAAACAAATTTTTCTACAAAATGGGTGTCAAACACCCACTTAATTTATTTTTTTTGTCAGGTAATCATTCATTTAATTATCTTAAGCACAAATTAACCCTGAAAATAATCCTGCAAAAATAATTCTTAATATTCAAATTATACTCGTAAGCTTCACGTATCATTCTTCCACGTGTCCCTCAATTACACCCATGGTTAGGCCACCGTCCCCCATCCCGACCTTTATATAAACCCTTCTCTTACATTTCTCACCATTAGATTTTCCCTCTATTTTATCATTCATGCTCAAAGAATTATCGAAAAAATTTGCAATGACGAACAAAAATTTCAACGGTGGAGCATTATTCCCCGAGAAAAACAATATCCGGCGCCGGAAATTCGGAGCCTTTCTGTACTCCGATCCAGAAGACAATAATGATTTCTCTTCACCTCGAAACAGCACTGTTTCCGCCGGCACCGCTGCCATGTCGTCAGCTCCAACGACCAGCGCTACTTCTTCTCCATACATGTCTCCATGGAATCAACCCTCTCCTTACACAAAATCTCCATGGATAGAGACTGTACATCCTGTTGAAGACGATGATAATCAATACACAAACTTGCCCAAACAGGGCCTTATCGGATCCCTAGTACGAGAAGAAGGTCATATCTATTCGTTAGCAGCCTCCGGGGACTTGCTGTACACAGGATCCGATAGCAAGAATATTCGGGTCTGGAAGAACTTGAAGGACTTCTCGGGTTTTAAAACAAACAGTGGATTAGTCAAAGCCATTGTTGTGTTGGGTGATAAGATTTTCACCGGCCATCAAGATGGAAAAATCCGGGTTTGGAGATATTTGGGTAATAAGAGAAAAGCGTATAAGCGTATTGGAAACTTGCCGACCACCGGAGATTATTTGAAGAAATCCATGAATCCAAAAAACTACGTTGAAGTACGAAGACGTCGGAATGTTCCATGGATTAAGCATTTCGATGCAGTCTCCAGTTTGAGTGTAGATGTTGAACAAGGGTTGTTGTATTCAGGTTCTTGGGATAAAACCCTAAAAGTATGGAGAATTTCTGATTCGAAATGCTTGGAATCCATTACAGTCCATGATGATGCAGTTAACTCGGTGATGGCAGCGTTTGATGGGTTAGTTTTCACCGGCTCTGCTGATGGAACGGTGAAGGCGTGGAGGAGGGAGCTGGTGGATAGGAATATAAAACATGTGCTGGTGGAGACGTTATTGAAGCAAGAAAATGCAATAACTTCGCTAGCAGTGAGCGCCAGGGCGGCGGTGCTGTACGCAGGGTCCTCCGATGGACTGGTGAATTTCTGGGAGAGGGAAAAGCACTTCATGTCGTACGGCGGCGTACTGAGGGGCCACAAACTGGCGGTGCTGTGTTTGGCAGTGGGTGAGAACTTGGTGTTGAGCGGGTCCGCCGATAAAAGCATTTGCGTGTGGCGATGGGAAGAGGGTGGCGTCCACACCTGCGTCTCCGTTCTGACAGGGCACACTGGGCCGATCAAGTGCTTGGCGGTGGAGAAGGACCACCAGGAGGAGGACGCGCAGAAGGGGGACCACCATTGGATAGTGTACAGTGGAAGTTTGGACAAGTCTGTAAAGGTTTGGAGAACTTCAGAGCACGCGCCAAGCTTGAAGCCGAATGAATTGCAAGAACCGTGAAGAACAGGCGCCGCCTAGTTGGGTACTGATTAATTTGTGAAGTAGACAAGACGAAACGAACAGACGACGATGCGGACGGTTGTGAATGTGAGGCAAGTGAATCAGATGAGATGATCAAGACCGTTCAACCGTCCAACTAAAATTATTTGTGGGACCGGATCAGAACTTGTGACAATGGATCGTTAGATCGACAGGACTCGGACAATTCAGCGAATTGATCTTAGAAAATGAGCCAAAAATTTAGGCACTGAAAAAAAGTGTATATTGTGGATTTTCCTGGTATATCTCTTTATTTTTTGGTTTGTACAATTTATTGTATTTGAAAAGCATACAAATTTTGGATTGAAGGTTGATTATAATTTACAACCCGTTTGTTTCCTATTATTTGAACACACAGGATTTAATTTTGTAACCCTTTTTTTCAATACATGGTCCCACTGTGAAATAGAAAATCAAAAGTTACGGTTGTTACAACGGTTAGAAAAGTTATCAAAATGAGGTAAAAAATTGGAAACAAACGGGACTTAGTGAATCCAAAAGATTTTTATTTTCTCCTCTATTTTTGTTTAAATCTTGCATTTTAGAATAATATAGCATAAAGATGTTAAATTGGGCAAAGCTCACTCGCGATTGTTGGAGGGATGAACCGAGCACTACTCGATTTGCCTCGAGAAAGTGGCTCAACTTGCTCCTCATCTTATTTTTTAGTTGTAAAATTGCAATTTGTTATTCAAAAGTGCGCTTTCGGGCTTGCTGGACTGTCCGGCTCACAAGTCAGCTTGTGTGAGCTGACGAACAACTCACACAACAACTCACACAAACGATTCACTACTCAACTTGCTTTCGTAGCTCATCTGGGATACTAGTCAAGCCAGTTTGGCTCACTAACGGACCGAGCAACTTGCTTCATTTAACGTCCATAATATAACATCGATGTTTTAGTTTCTTTTTCCTCGTAAATTTTATTTTTATCATAATGCATAGGGGTTGTTTGGGAAGTTTTCTTTTTAAAATCATTTTGAACCACACGTTTTATGAAACTCATAAATTTTTCCTACAAGTTACATTCTCAGAAAAAAAAAATATTATTTTTCATTTGAAAAATCTCTCCTAAACACAGACTTAATATATAAGACAGTAACGGACAAACTCATTGCTATAACAATGACCTTGTATAATACTGCTATGAATTATGTCTAAAGTGAGTTTTGAGTATTGGTTACATATTCTTCCTACATAAAATTAACGAGTTTAAGATTGAAATGTGACACAATAAAATAGAAATAAAGATCAACAATAGAGTACATACTTTTAACAGATCAATTGTACATTGTAAATAACGTATACAATTTTTGAAATTGAGAGATGGATTAATACTCCATCTACTTGTCCATTGTGATGTTGCTATGGAGCTGGAAACGTGGGAGGAAAAAAAGTCCGTACTCAGCTACCAAATTTATTCTGTACATGGCGAGGGGTAATGGGTTTATCCACATCTAAAGTATCAATTCCAACAAGGATTGAAATTTAACAAAAATAAAATAAAATAAATAAATAAAATTATAGAAGCAAAGAGTTTTATATCTTGCTGATCTTTATGAAAACTGCCTATTAGGAGAATATTGGGATGGAAAAAAATATATAATTACCAGTTTTAAAATGGATTATTATTGGTGTACATAGAAGGCACCATAATGATGTACATAATGGACACATGATGTCCCCTATTGGAGCCAAGAGAATATTAGGATGGAAAAATATATAATTACCATAGTTTTAAAATGGATTATTACTGTACATAGGAGGCACCATAATAATGTCCATAATGGACACATGGTGGGTGCCTCTATGTACTTGTAGCACTTTCCTTTTAAAATACACTTTCAGATTTTAAAAACTTGAAGAATTCTTTCAAAAATCAAGTGCGCTATGAAACCAATTACTAGATTAAGATGTTAAAGTTATATGACATAATAATTAAGTATTTGGTTACAAGCAAAATAATAAAAGAAGACAAGAAAATATGGCAGATGAATTATGATAGTTTATTGCACCACTAATAATAAAGAAATATACAATTAGCCCTAAAGTTCTAATAATCTCTTTTCTTACACTTTTGAAATTGTATAGAAGAGCCTAATAATAGATAGGGATGGCGACGAGGCGGGTATGGGATGAGTCTCCCATTCCTTACCCCATCTCGTTGGGTATTTTTGTTACCGTACCCCATTCACATACTCGGTTAAAGAAGGTTCGGGGCGGGGCGGGGTAAGTCCTTTGTCCCATTTATTGTCCCATTTATTTTTTCTTTTTCTTTTTTATTTATTTTATTTTTTGCTTTTATTTTTTATATCTTTAATTAGTAAATATTATTACATTTTTACTAATTTGTTAAAAACAACTTATATTCTATTTAAAAATGATGATAAATTTATTATTTTTGTTCGATAAAAATCTTAAATTTGAAATTAACTTTAAATGGGGCGGGGACTATATTTCCCGTACCCGCCTCGTACTCACTTTGAAGTAATGTCCCCCGCCCCGTCCCCCTCCCGTTCACCCGGTTAGGCGGATAATCCCCGTCCCATTTAGGGCGGGACCCCCCGAGTATTAGATTGAATATATTTTTTTGTCATCCCTAATAATAGAGTTGTTAATGTAGGGATGACACAAAACTCCGTTCAACCAGATATCCGTGGGGGGATTACCCGCCTAATCGGATAAATGAGACGGGGATGGAACGGGTGTCATTATCTCGAAGCGGGTGCGAGTGTGGGTGTGGGCGCAAGGCGGTTACCGGAAACATAATTCTCACTCTCGCTACACGTCTTATTTAAAGTTAATTTCAAATTTAAATTTTTTATCGAACAAAAACTATAAATTTATCATCATTTTTAAAGAGAGCATAAATCGTTTAAAAATTAGTAAAAAAGTAATAATATTTACTAATTAATGATATAACAAAAATAAAGTTATAAATAAAATAAATAGGGTGATAAATGCCCGCCTCACCTCGATCCGGCCTCATTTTAATAGAGTATTGGGATAGTGTAAGGTAAAGAAAATACTCGATGGGATGGGGATGTGAATGATTGCCTCGTTTCATACCCGCCATGTTGTCATCCCTATATTTATGAAGTAGGATGTCAAAAAGTCGAGTACAAAACGAAAAAGGAGAGAAAAACACTGAAAACCTGAAACAGGTCTTGTGGCGCCCCGACGCCGAGCGTTCTGCCTAGAATTTTTTTTTTCAAATTGTTTTCTCCATCTTGAACTCTTTTTCCAATCCAATACCAATTTCTAACTCACAATGTACTTTCAAAATAGAACTTCAACTTGACATATGATTTCAATAGCATTCCAAA
>CAIGRL010244096.1:0-11321 GCA_903798325.1 Fraxinus xanthoxyloides
GAAAGCCAAAGTTTTCTGTCCTTAATTCCAATATTGTAACCATTTCAAAATATATCAACAATATTACATTCCTTTCATAAAAAAATGAATTTCTAAATTTCTATTCCCATATATTCTTGATAGACATAAAAAGAGATTTCTTTCTTATTTTAACAACTAAGACAATTTTTCTTTAATCCAGTCTAGGGATTTATCTTTAGAAACGATACAGTGAGGGCAAAAAGCTGAAATAACAAAGATCCCGTTGAGGCAAGAGGTCGTTGGAAGGGACAGTTTGCATATTCAGAGCCTGAAAGTCACTCGATTCTAAGAATAAAGATCCATATCAAAATTAAGGTAGAACTACTATTTCTTATTAAATTTTAAAAGAATTATTTTAAGATCTTAGAGAATCACAGAGATTATTCATAATGTCTGTTTACCATGATGTTTATATCATTATCCTATATTATTTAATGGTTGAAATATTTGTTCTAATGTTTGAATTACTATAAAAAATCCCTAAGATTAGAATGTTTGAGATTATAGTTTAATTGCCAGAATATACAATTGAAGGATTAGATAATTTGTTAGAAAAATTGTTAAAAAAAATAGGAAATATTAGATCTCAACTAGAAAATATAGATATGTTATCTGAAGAATATAAAAAGCTTATAAAAGAATATGAATAAAAAACTACAGATTATGCTAATATATTAGATCAAAGAATATATTTACATTTTAAAATTCAGAATAAGAGAAATTCAGAGCAAATTCGAAACTTACTCTAAAGAGGAAGGATATATTATGCAATATACGAGAATTCGTTTAATTAAGGGTAAAATAGATTTTTCCATAAAAAACCTAAATAGGCCAAGTCAACACGCCAACTACAAAAGTCTCCCCTCGTTGTGAGTGTTCATTTTCGTTTGCTGTTATTCTGTGAAGTCGGAGAGGAGATAACGCACATAGTTATGTCAAATTGAGCTGGCCCGTCTATAAAAGTGGTCCACTAACTGGCTCATAACTCGGTTGGGTTAGTTCAGCGGCAACAAATCCGTGCTAATCTAATTTAAATGATCACAGTGATCCTAAATAACGTTACTCATTTTAATAATTAAAAGTATTTAATTTGAATTTCGAAAGGCCGATGAACATTCATCAACTGGTCATACTATGTTTCGTTCTTTATCAAATGTCGATATTTTTCTCTCAATTTAAACTTTTGTTAAAATTTAAAATTCAGCAAATGCTTGTTAAAATTAAGAATTCAAGTCACATTTGCCAAGCTTACAGTTCAATTTCATGTGATTGAATAGAGGTTAATGTCGTACATCTATATTATAACTCTCTTTTTACACGATTCCTTAATTTTTGTTCTTCGTAGTCCTTAATAGTACTTTTTTAATACAAATGTTATCATTTGATAAACTATTGATTCTATTGTTGATAATGACAAAATTTACACTCGAGGTAGGCAGTCCTCAACCTCTAGCAATCTATTGAATATTCGACCTTCATTTTCTTGAAACCTGATTTATATCTTTCAAATAATCTGGTTGAACAAAGTAAAAAAAAAAAAAAAATATTTAGCCAATCTTGTTCGAATATATTAAAAACATTCAAGCTAAATTGTCAAATAAAGCTCGACTAGAATAAACGTATAAGAAATAAATAAAATTTGCACCAAAATTTTGTAATTGCAAAATAAACCAATAAATAGGAAAAGGAATTGAGATTACCACAAGTTCTAGCAATAATTAAAGTTTTGTTGACAAAGATTTACTTTGGTGCAAAAATAAAAATGCAAAGCTCAATTAGAGTATGTTTGTCTACCATCATTGATAGAGAAATGAAGTAAGGAATAATATTTTTTGGAGAATGTGTGGTTAAATTTTAAAATAACTTTATTAATTTGTGTGTGAAATATTTTATTGAGTGAATATGTGGATACAATTATTTACTGTAGAAAATAGAGTTTGTAAAAATAGTAGACAAACGGGGGCTTAGAAGCTGCAAGTGCCAATATTTTCATTGGTTAGCTTATGATTCGGAAATGACGGGATTGCCCCCAATCAAAACGACATTTCCTCTGCCTGAAACGGCAAGTTGTTCATCTGCATCAGCGTTAAGCCCAAATCCAATTGGTCAAATAAGCACGTTAGGAGCTGCTTTTACGGTTTATTTATAATGTGAAAATTACTTCTTTGTTTTTCTTTCGTAATTAACAAACCTTTCAAGCTTAGACAAAACTCTTTCTACATTTTCACACACCAAACGCCCCAAATTTTTCGATAAATCTTCATGATTACGCACTTATATTTGATTAAATTCCAGTGGAAGCTGACGCAGATTATCTTTTGACCTTTTGATATCTGAATTATCGATACACATTAATGTTTCTATCATAGCAAAGAACGGAGCTTTGATCAGAAATTCAGAATTTACTGCGTTTCTCCCGAAGATTTCAGGTTTTGGGGGACTTGGGGGTTTTTTTATTTGGATTAAAATAAGAAAGCCCATGTCTGAATATTTTCATCAGTAATGGCATCAAATTGAAGACAGAATCAAAGATGACAAGGTTTCTGGGTGATTTTGCATTGCCTCTGCTGCTCTTGACAGGTATGAACTTGAAAATTATGTTGAAAAGGATTGCTCCTATCTGAATTTAAAGATAATTTCTTTTGAAGATTTTATTTTTTCTCTATTTTCTGGGAGTCAAAGTAATCTTGCAACATCACTCATTCACTTCGGATCACCCGGATGTCTTATAATGGTAATTCAGTTGGAAATTAAAAAGAATGCAAAGCAAAAAAAAAAACAGCTTCTTTGTTTGGAATTAATTCGACAAATGTCTTTCTGTAAGTTTGGCCATGTAGGTTGGTTCAATGCATTATCTATTTATTTGTCAATGGAGTAGGCAATCATTGTACACTGTTCTGGTTTTATAACTTGGCCATTCGTTGCTGGTGATTTCCTCTGTTGTAAGTACGAGAGAAGTACAGGTACCCTACTGTCAAGTAGTAACCGAGGCTTTCACTAGAAGCACCTGCTGTCATCAGTTAGTAGCTGAACTGTCATAATGGACAATATTGATTCTTTATAGCCTATGTGCTGAAACTATTTTCACCCTCAAACACGAGAACTCTATGACGATTTGAGAAAAAGAATTAAAATAAGGAATTATCTGCAAAGTCAAAGGATAAACTTTTCACAAAGGTATTACTCAGACCTATGTTTGAGTCCAGTGCAAACATATACTGAGATTCTTAAAAATTCTCTTGATTTCAACATAAAAGAATGTCAACCAATATCGTGTTCTTTCTAATAATATGGCCATTAGCTATGTTCTGCACATTCATGGATATTGCATAGAAGGCTCCAAGGCATTATTGATGCTATTTTATGGGTTTCTCTAATGCCAAAACTCTTCACTTATTTTTGCTAGAAAGTTTGGTCTTGAGAGAACTATTGACTTAAAGTTTGGTCTTGAGAGAACGATTGACTTACTTGATACAAAAGAAAAATTATTGAAGAAAGAGATTGGGATTTTTAGTTGAAAGCTTAGGGCATCAGAATGAAGGGGGTAAGTTTTGCTGTGTAGAATATATTTTTGATAAGAGTTATAAGTTTTCTTGGATAGTAAAAATAAAAACTCTTAATGGTGTATTAAAGAACTCAGCAACTTTATTAATGGTCTTGATTGAGAGAATCATATTATCATGAATGCTGGAGTTTGTGAAGGATATGTGGAGAATTGTATATGGGGGAATTTAAATTTGATGGAAATGGTAACCTTTTACTCTGCTTGAGAAGGCCTATGGAGTAAAGGAAGAGTGTGGATATTTGTGGAGCTAAATTTGTAGCTTTACCATCATTAGAATAATACCTAGAGCACTAGAGCTATAGGTAATATGTGTAGAGTGGTATGGTGGCAGATACTGTTGACGAGCTAAAGTTGTAGTTTACTGCCATCGGAAACATGATTGATTAATGAAGGCCCTGATATCTCATTAAATTGAGGTAACAATTCTAATTATTCTATCTATTGCATATTGAGCTATGACTTGATGGAAATGCCATGGAGGTGGAGTTATATTTTATGGTATTTTACAACAAAATTCATACAGTGTCATCTGGGTGTATCTTTATAGTGGTCATATATGTAGTTTTTGTTGTTCCTTCTTTCTTCTAAACTATGCCCATTGGCCTGTCTCACCTGCTCCACTTTTTTTTGACAAACTTTTAACTTATCAGAAAGAAATAAAACTCATCTTCGTTGTCGCGATAAATTTGAGTACATGCGATTTGCTGTTGACAAATGATGTAATTATTTCTATTTAAAGTCTTGGTGTGCAATGAATAAAATGATCGAACAAATTATTTCTGTAAAATTGTTGTTTGTAATTGAGAGGCTTATTGGTTCCTCGAATTACCAATATCAAGAGGTCCGGATTTCCTCGAATTGACCCACACTTCGTCTATTTTCTTTTTATTTTTCGATATTACCAATTGGTGGAGTTCGTATCAAACACCTATTCTGTAATCCAAGTATTGTCTGTACCTTAGCATACCTTTTTAATGGCAGCTTACAATGCAAATAATCTACAATGACATCAACTGGCTCCACAAACAAAATGATAACTAGGGATTTGATCACAGCATTGTCGTGAAAAAACAAGTGAAATCAACGGTAGAGACTCGAATGTGCCATCACTTACCTTGTCTGTTGGCTTTTTTATATGTTTCCTTATCTTGATTTGATCTAGTTTCCTTTTCGTGGCACATGACAAATTGTGATAGGTGTTCATAGAAAAGATTATAGTAGGTATTCATAAGGAATCTTCTATTAGGTAGTGTAACTTTCCTATTTGGTTGTTTTTAACCCTACATTATGGATTTTATCTTTATAATATAGAGGGACACAAAAGTTTTTGCAAATTCTTTATTCCTCCGCGTTTGTCTTAATTACCTTTACTCTATAGCCCCCGTTTGATTCCCATTAAAAATCTCATTCTCATTCTTCTACTCATTTTCAACCACACATTTTTCAATAAAATAATATTTTACATCACATCAATAACTTTTCCTTCTTTTTCAACCACACATTCTCCATCAATCTACTATTCNTGCCCAAGAAGCCGATTTGGTGCCAATGGGTCACGAAAAAATAACAGACTTGATTGAGTTTTTCCAGTCCAAGGGATTGAATGTGCTCGACTTGGTCGTCCTCTCTGGTATGTGACACTACTAACAGAAAAAAGACGTTCTTACAATCGATCAATCTACTATTCTCCATCAATCTACTAACAGAAAAAAGACGTTTTCCTTCTTTTTCAATCACATTCTCCATCAATCTACTATTCCAAAATTCATTCTTCCAAAATAATATTTATCAAACACACCCATAATTTCTAATGACCACCAACAACCAACATGATTCTTACCTTCTATGAACAATAAAGTTGCTCTATCCAGAGGCCAATTATGAGCACTTTTCTCCCAGAAAAAAACTAGAGCAATGTTGTTTCGTACATAAAACACCTGCAGAATGCATATTTGTTTGGGTAATGAAAATTGGAAACTATTTGACAAAGTATGTTTATTATTGTTGTCAATCTTTAGACAGCCATGATTACATTTTATTTGTTTCTAAATACATATATATGCTTTTGTATGTGTACCTTTTAAGTGTTTTTAATCAATATAGCTCTGCATCTTTTGCAGCTGGGTTACTGAATTGGAGTTTGATTTCTCTCATTAATTTGGTGGCTTCTATTCTATTTCGTTATGCTGCCCCCAAAAGAGGTGAGCTGCACTGCTATTCGGATAGTGGAGTTGAATTCGGCTACTTTACCTGGTTACTTCTTGAGTTTACAATGTTTATAAACTTCATTTTATGCGTATTCTGCTCACACTTAGAATGTGATGGCCATACCTTGAGATTGTAGAACAAGCATATTGGGAAATTTCTGTACATCCAATATTTTACCTAATTGTACTCTTTCTTTTCCTTGCAGGTTTTCTATTAAGGGGACGAGTTTTATCTTTATGGTTTGTTCTTATGTATTCAGCTCTTGTAATTATTTCGCAAGTGGTTTTTCTTATTGTATGGGCCATTCTGGATTCGCAACGGATATTTGCAGATTTCTGGTGGATAAAGCTCATTGGATTTATGAAGTAGGATTTAATCATTTTCTTCTTATGGCTAATGTTCTATTCATGCATCACATGCACAATATATTTGCCTTTTGTGAATGTTACTTTTGGAAAGGTTACCATCATAAGTGTACTAACTCAATATTCTTTTACAGGGTCCAATCCTCGAGACCTCCGACAGTAATCTATTTTTTGATTGTAGAAATATTAGTGGCACTTGTAGCTTTCATTGAAATCCGTGGAAAGAAATTTGGTGTGCTAGAATCGCGAGATTCATACTGGGGCTATTTCTCATCAGTTATTGGACATATAGGTTCGTTTCTAGTTGATTGTAACCCTCATTAGTTTTGAGAAAGTATAGAAAAAAACAACGATGGCTATCTATACATCTATCCTTGCAATTTTTCATGCACTTCAACTCTTGCATTCATTAAATGGTGCAATGCAGTGCAAGACGCTAAACTTACAATCAGTATTTGAAGACTGAACAATCACAGTACCCTCCATAACTTTTATACGGAAACATGGACTTATTGTATCTGTGTTAATAGACTATAAGCTATGTTATTGTTGCATTTCATCTGCAAGAAATTTGTTATTAATTGAATACTGTGTGACAGAACATAATTGAACAAGAATGAGACTTGTAGAAGGGTAAAGAGGAATGAGACAGACCAAGAGAAGGGAGAGAAGCAGAAATTAGGACAGAGATTATGTCTGCATTTTATATTGAAGTATAATAACTACAGTACATAAGCTCCCTTTATACAGGGTTTAACTAATCTAATTTAAGTACCAAAAAATCAATAAAATAATAGAAAATCTACAAAATAAAACTCTACTTTTTCCAAAATAATTATCTAAATTGGAAATTTTTTCATATAATATATCCTATGCCGTTGAGATTTGATTGCTAGGCTACAATACAGAGTGGGCACTGTCTGGCATATCTTTCCAACTAGGAATAATTGGTTTCATTGTCATTCTTTTAGTTTTTTCTTTTGGAATGAATTCTGGTCTTCTATTACATAAGCACTATTCACTCATCACTTTGATTAGTTTGTAAATGGAGTATTTTGATTTTAAAAGGTATGTATTTTAGAGGGATCGACTTCTAACGGGTAGATCTCATTCTTGCTAAATCTTATCCCCTTTTAACTGCATAGTAGTCCGGTTTATTGTGCTATCCTAGGATTCTCAGTTGTCTTAACATGTCTTTTTTTTTTTTTGTCTCACATGCAAGGTTACCGTCTTAGGTTAGCTTCCTGCTTAGTGCTGCCTGCCGTGCAGTTGGTCGTGGGAATCAGTAATCCATCTTGGCTTTCTTTACCATTTTTTATTTGCAGCTGTGTTGGTCTTGTTGATTGGTCTTTAACCAGCAACTTTCTAGGACTTTTCCGGTATTTTTTTTGTTTGTGTTGTTAATCTCGTTTTGATTTCCCAAACATATAAAAATCTGAATGATGCATTTCAGATTTTACCATTTATTTGCTAAATCCTTCAATGGCTTATGTTTTTATATACATGCATTGAAGGTGGTGGAAGCTGCTCTTTATATATGCCGGTTTTAGCATTTGCCTACTTTATACGTATCAGCTTCCTATTGGGTTCCTGCAGAATTTCCATGCTATAGCCGACTTTGTTGGTCTGTACAAAATATCTGCTAAATCTGACTGGCAGCAAATTTGTTCTGGTATTTCTCTGGTGGTGTTCTTCTATATGGTATGCATTCACCATCTCAGTTTCAAACTGCATGCTGCGTATTGTCGATCTATCCTGATGCTGTGATTTACCCTTTCCCCACCCAGTGAGAGTCGTGTTTTGTGACTTGCAGTGTGATTTATCAGTTTGTCTTCTTGATGATATTGAGTCGTGAACAAAGTATGGCCTCACAATAACCTGTCTTGAAAAAATATTGAACCTCTTATCATATTCTGTTTTGAAGTTGGAGGATAAATAAGATCCTAAATATGGATATAGCTAAATTTTAACGAACTTTTTATAGACTAAGTAGTTTACAACCAGATTATTTTCCATAAAATTTGGCCTGAAATTTGTAGACCAATAAAGAGGTGCCAATATGGTGTATCTTCAAGAAAGCTACACGTGAAGTTCCACTCGTGAACATAATTTATCATTTTTTTTATAAAATTCAAACATCTAATGTCATTTGTTTGATTCCTTTAAATAATTTATCAAAATTGAGATCAAAATCATTTGTATCACATGGCATTATGTCATATATTCACCCCCAAAGTTATAAATGACAGTCTCATAATATACAATCGAAGCATGTGTGTAAGAATCTTTGAAGGGTACTATCAGAAGCCTTTCCTTTTGGGACAATTAAAACTTTACAATTAAAACTTTTTAAGTAGCTTATGGTTTATTATCATAGTTAAAGTATGAAAAGATATGGTGCAATGCAAAGAAGCTGCGTATTTCAGCTCCAGATCCTTATCAAAAATTGCAGTACGCATTATGGAATTTTGAGAATGCAGTTCAGTTCACCTAAGAGCCACTGTTATTTACAAATAAAGTATGGAGTTTGAGGGGTTTTGACTGGTTTGACAGTTTTTCATCTGTTCATGAGCAAATCTTAGAGTTACTGGACTAACTTGATGGATGGGTTGCCAGTCTTTGGGTCAAACTTGTCCGGTTTGGTCCAGGTTCAATAACTATGACTATGCTGAATCTGGAAGGAATATAATTGATGTAAAACCTTATCCTCTTGGACCTTATCATTTTCCTTTCTCTTTCTGAAAGTTTGATCATAAAATGATTGTTTTTTCTGTAAATAAGTGCACTTTGTTAACTGTACTTCAAGAATGAGTGCAACTCCATCTAGGAAACCTTAACAATTGTATGCATCAGAGGTTTGATACAGCTTTCTATAAAAATCATGAAGTTAGCAGCTATGAAATATTCTGGAGGTAAGGTTAGGAGGATGTATGCTTAGGAAACCTTAGCAATTGTATGCATCAGAGGTTTGATACAGCTTTCCATAAAAATCACGAAGTTAGCAGCTATGAAATATTTTGGAGGTAAGGTTAGGAGAATGTATGCTTCCATACTCTAGTTTCAGATGAAAAATGCCTCTAAGTTATGGATGTTATTGTTGATCTGAAACTGTATGAACAAAATCTATAAACTTGTTATATTCTGGTTTGATTGGTTTCTGTAATAGCTCTATATTGACAATAAAATGTGGTTATTGGTTACAAGATTGTAGAAGAGAGGTGGCAGAGAAGTTGTGACTCCCTTCTCTAGGTCCAGATCAAGTCTTCAAAACTATATGCATTAGTTATTCTGGATCTGAAGCTGTATGAATATTTTTATAAATTTGTTACATTTTGGCGAATCTATTTTTGTAGTAGCTTTGTGTCCGTGAATCTTTTTTTACAAGGTTGCTGAAGAGAGATTCAATTGTCTGGAATACTAATTCGACGTGGTTCTCTCCCTCACCGTTTCTCTCTTTCTCCTCTCCCTCTCTCACCCACCCCTTTATATTCCTCTACCATATTAAGCTTTTCTCCAGGTCCCATTCCACTGTTGTGTTAATTTCTTAGTCATTCTCCTATAGAGTCATGGGTGATCTAAATTTTGATAGAGGGAAAATAGTAAGAATCACCACGAGAACAGGTCCCTTAAACTTTAGATGTAAATTTAACTTGTACATGTTGAAGAACTTTCCATCTCTATGTGAATGGAAAGTGGTGTTTTTCGTCTATCTTTGGATCTCCCATTTTCTTGAATGGATAACTAATAGCTGGGAATTGTTTATGCAGCTGTCTGGTGTAAAACATGATTTGGAGCAAATGGAATTTATTATGTCCATGAGAGAAGGCAGCTTGAACGAGCAACTTCTTCCTTCAAGTAATTCCTTTTTCGTACGGACACTGAGGTAACTGTAGCACCCAGGATTTAGCTGATCTATTAACATGACACTTTAATCTAAGATGATTGTGATCACAGTACTGTATCAAAGGATGCTTTGAAGAAATTATAAGGCCAGAGCAAAGTGGCATATCTCCTCTGTATTCTTCTCAATGAATTGGCCTTGAAACATGTAGTTTGTCAGTTCTTAATAAACCGATGTCATTGATTTAACTGATGAAAAGCCAATAATCTCCAAGACTTTCTTCTCAACCTCAATAAAGTTAATATTCTCGGTGTTTACAATTTTCTCTCTTCATTGCCTTCTCAATGGTTTAACCACTCTTCTGCTCCCGGTGAACCTTTCTGTCTTATCTGAAAAATCTAGAGTTTTTTTTCCTTCAAATTTTGTTCTGATTTTGAACCAAATGATTGCTGACTAGAAAACTATAGAAGCAATCTAGTCAGTCTGTAGTTGCTTTCAATTCAATGATCTTCCTTTGATTATTACTCCAGGCACAACCCAATAGACAATGGAAAAAAGCCCCACTTCCTTCCCATCAAAATATGAAAAATTTATTCCTTCGAACTTCCATTCAGCATTTCTTAACGTAACAACCATTCCATTGGTGGAGTTACAACATTAATAATAAAAATACTTGTCATATTCTCCAATATACTCAATTATCTAGGTCATCAACAAACCATATGAGGAGAAATTATGTGAGAGGGAGGGAGGGAGGGAGAGGTATTTCATGGAATTTCTACTTTTAAGAGAGCAAAAAGGAACTTTATAATTGCAGTATAATTTTTAATGGTGGATCTGTGCATAAAGAGGGATACCTTTGAATTCTTTGCATACCTCACAGCTGGATGATGCTTGTAGGAGGAAAGTTAGAAAAAGTGCACATGTTAGACCATGGACCCAAAAGGCACAGAAGGAGATTTTGCACTTTTTTGCTCTGGCGTTATCATCAACCTAACATTTAATATAGTATATATGGCTTTAATGAGGGTGGAAACATTTTTCTTCCACTAAAACCTAATATAATTCTTGAGAGCATGGTTTAAAAAGGCGGTAGTGAAGCCCGCCTCACCATGAGGCGAATGTAGTATGCATCGAGACGGTATTTTTGAGGTTAAAAATATGAGGCTTACGCCTCTAAATCTGAGACGCATGCCTCATTTAAAATTTGATTTTTCAATTGTATAAAAAAAAAAAAAAAATCAGAAAGGGCTTTTCTTAAAAAAGAAAAGTGCCAATTTAAAAAGGCATTTTGGGTCCAAACAAAATAATAAAATGAGGT
>CAIGRL010244097.1:0-16334 GCA_903798325.1 Fraxinus xanthoxyloides
TTTTTTTTTTTTTTTTTTTCTTGCACACATTTCCATCTAATTTCTCCCTCTTCGTGTATAATTCAAGTATATACAGTAGTTTCTCTGTCTACATTTCACTTTTTGCTGATCCATCTCTCTCTGTAGACTGCATATATTCAAGTATATACAGTAATGGACTCTCTCTCTACATTTCACTTTCTTTGAAATTCTCGAGATTTTCTTTCAAGATAAAGACTAGGGTTCTCTGCTCAAATCTCTTTCCAACCCACTCTCTCTGCTCTTCTCTGCTTTACAAAATCGCCCTCAGTTATCCTCTCTGCAAAAACACACACCGCCTTGATGAGTGAAAGAGGAGGCTCTCTGTGAGAAGAGAGCCTGCCTGTTCATGCAACTACCAGGAACACACCATTAATCATAAAAAAAAGAGCTTTTTTCAAAGATTTTCACACTTTATTTGTGGGTTAACTCTAATGGCTCTTCAAATGCACAGAGAAAGCAACAGTAGCGGTAGTAGTGGCAAGCAGCAAATGGACGCCAGCAAGTATGTGAGGTATACACCAGAGCAAGTGGAGGCTTTGGAGAGGGTCTATGCAGAATGCCCAAAGCCCAGCTCTTTGAGAAGGCAACAACTCATTAGGGAGTGCCCTATCCTTTCTAACATTGAACCTAAGCAGATCAAAGTCTGGTTTCAGAATCGCAGGTATTGTTCAAACCTTAAATAGTTTTGGTTTTCTTTAATGCTTTGGTTTTACGATTGTTATCTAAAACATTGAGGCCTTTATATAGAATGTGGGGTTTTTTAGCTATCAAATGTTCTTATCATTCGTTCTCTTTGTAAGATTTATTTCGAGTTGTCGTGCAGGATACTTTCAAAAAGTTAGCTGGGTCTGCTTCTGTCCAGTGTGCTGTTGTTGGAGAAATCACAGACTTCTTTCGTGATTTGTATTATTTCTTAAAGTATTTTTCGTTATTTTGTGGATTTATATAATTTGCTGACAGAGAATTTGGTTCCTCTTTGTGAACGAAAAATGTTACCTTTAAATTATATCTCTTTTCTTTGCTTTAATAACAACGGATATAGATTTTCCTCTTTGGAAAATGGGGGCCAGAGAAAGGAGTAGTTGATGTGCTCTTTCGATGTGTTAAACTCCCTTGAAATCTGCCATTTTTCTTCATCCTTGGAAAATAGCCATTTGAGGGAAAAATGTGGGCTCTGAAGACTTCTTTTGATTCTTGGTTCGATTTGGCTCTTTTCCTCAAAATGGCTTTCGGCACTCAGTTGACACAATTTTCTTCTATATTCTGCATATTGAAAAGTTTGTGAGAATGTAAAGATTCTTGTTACACTCTTGTTTCATATCTGTGTTTCTGAAACCTTCTGATCTTATAATATCTGTCAGAAATTAATGCTGTGTAATGTGGTATTATACTATTAAGCAGTTCATTGCTTCTCTGGTCATTTATCAATGACAAAAACCTGGTATTGTTATCCTGTTCTTTAGTTTTATTAATTCAGTACTAGAACTTGTATAATGAACGACGATCTACAGTGTTTTGATTTAGTTTGAATTTTATCTTTGTTATCCATGTCTCGTTTTAGGGTTCTTTGTTTGGATCTCAATTTGGTGGATTTTAGTGGCTTCCTTACTTTTGGTAGTTTTACTGTAACATTAACAGATAATGAAATTAGTTTCGTAGTGTAGCTTATTTGTGATGTCATAATTGCCATTTGTTTTTTTGTTTTTTTTTTCGTGCTTTCAACAATATGATAAGCAATTTGTCTATCCTCAAACTTCTTCAGAGATTTTCGGATGGGAGTGAATGATTTCTATGTTTTATTGCTTTTGTCAGTTTAGAACAAATAATATAAAGTATCATTTATTACGTGGCCTACTTGCTGAAATTCATTTACTCTGCTCTAGGTCTGGAAATTACTTCTATTAATACGGAATTTTATTTGTTGCATAATCTGAGACAGTCACTCCTTTCTGATAGATCTGATTTAGATATTCCTTTTGTGTCATTGAGAAAGTTGAAGAATAATTGCGAAAATATATTTGATTTGATCCTTTCACTTGGCATGGGCTAGATTTGTTGGATAATTTTGTATATGAACAAACTGTTCAGACTATAGATCTTTGTTGTGTAAGGTTGGAGAAGAATGTGAAAATTTACTATTTTTGAAATATATACTAGTTAACAACTAAACTTTATTGCCGTGAAAGAGGATGCTCTGGGACATGTAAGTTCATGCTCAAGTCAACTACACCGTTATTGGTTTTAGTATCATATTTATGAAATGTGACATGTTATTTCAAAGAGCTGAAATTCCAGAAAATTTTTAAGAAATACAACTTGCATTTTCTATCTATAGATGCCGTGAGAAGCAAAGGAAGGAGGCTTCTCGTCTCCATACTGTTAACAGGAAGCTGACTGCCATGAACAAGCTGTTGATGGAAGAGAACGACCGCTTGCAGAAGCAGGTTTCGCAGCTGGTTTATGACAATGGTTTCATGCGTCAAAAACTACACACAGTAAGTTTGATTAATTATTTGCCAACAAGCACTTCTTTGTTGGATCTTCTTCTACGAGATCTTGCAACTATGAGTACATATGACAATCTTCTAAACAATTGTTCTTGATTAATGTAATGTAAGAATAATGTTCAACTTTATGTCTCCTTTTAAGTTTTAATACCACATGACCTCTCTCTGCTCTTTATCTTTCAGCCTTTTGATTTCGTTTGAACCATAATGTATTTTAACAGGTAAGCACAACCACCACGGATACCAGCTGTGAGTCTGTGGTCGTGAGTGGTCAGCAACAACAACATAACCCAACACCTCAGCATCCCCATAGAGATGCTAATAGCCCAGCTGGGTATTTACTGTCTCCTAACCATTTTGATCTGCTTATGGTTGTTGTTTCGGTCAACATGTAACCTTTTTTTTTTTCAATTTTTCTCCACTATCAGTCTTCTTGCAATTGCTGAGGAGACCTTGGCAGAGTTTCTTGGAAAGGCTACTGGAACTGCTGTCGACTGGGTACAGATGATTGGGATGAAGGTGTTTGTTTAATTTCAATCCATTTCATTTCAGACATTATTTCCTTTCTCTCTAAGGGTCCAAACTGTCTTGCTCAACGCATAATGTTTTCTTTCTTTACAGCCTGGTCCGGATTCTATTGGCATCGTCGCTGTTGCCCGCAACTGTAGCGGGGTTGCAGCACGAGCCTGTGGCCTCGTGAGTCTTGAGCCCACGAAGGTAGTTTTGAAACTTCTATTTGTTTTCTGTCCTTGATAAATTCCCGTAAGAGTTCTGCTTAACGTGCATTCTTATGCAGCTTGCTGAAATTCTCAAAGATCGTCCTTCTTGGTTTCGCGACTGCCGTTGCCTCGATGTTGTGAGCATAATTCCTATTGGAAATGGAGGGACTATAGAGCTCATATACATGCAGGTTACTCATCTTAGCTTCTTTAGTCTATGTTTAGTTGTCCTCAGTCATTGAATTTCTTATATTTTACTAGATACTTTCAACTTGTTACAAGTGTTCCTTTCTTTGTTAGACGTATGCCCCAACAACATTGGCATCAGCTCGTGAATTTTGGATGTTGCGATACACTACAAGTTTGGAAGATGGCAGTCTTGTGGTAAACATGATTGTGATTTCAATTTTTCTTAGTCATGCACTTTTCATTATGAACTTTTCATCCAACGTACCTTTTCGTTATTCATCTCTTTTTATAAAGATAAGTGCTATATTATAATTTTTTTGCTTAGAAGTCTAGCCATAGGCATGGCATTGTATAATTATAATAATCCAAAAAACTAATTTTGTACCCTATATTGTTTGCTTAACTGTAAAACTTGCAGATCTGTGAGAGGTCGTTAACATCTTCGACCGGTGGCCCAAGTGGGCCTCCTGTTTCTTGCTTTGTGAGAGCTGAAATGCTGCCCAGCGGTTACCTGATACGTCCTTGTGAGGGTGGTGGCTCCATTATTCACATAGTCGATCACATTGACTTGGATGTAAGGAATAACCTTGCTCGTTCTTTAGCTTTAGTTTTTCAACCTCTCTTATCTTTTATTCTACTGACAGGCTTGGAGTGTCCCTGAAGTTCTAAGGCCACTTTATGAATCATCCAAAATTCTTGCACAGCAGATGACTATGGCTGTAAGAACATTATCCCTTAGGTTGTTTGGCTATAAATATTTAGTTTTTGCCTTTTAAATTACTCAATGTATTCTTTGTCTTTCATTCAGGCCTTGCGCTATGCTAGACAAATTGCTCAGGAAACCAATGGAGAGATTCAATGCAGTGGCGGTCGCCAACCTGCCGTGCTGAGAGCGTTAAGTCTAAAGTTGTGCAGGTGAGAAGCTTCACACGTGAATTGGTGCAGAGTGGATTGCATTAAAAATGAGGAACCAACTGAAATGCCCAAATCAACCTCTGTTGATGTTTGAGTTGGAACTCACTTGGCCTCTGGACTATTACAACTTGTTGCACTTTCTGTATCCCATTCTTCTGATACGTCTTTTGTGTATGTATTGTTAGGGGATTCAATGACGCTGTTAATGGATTTATCGATGACGGTTGGTCAATTATGGGTAGTGATGGGGCGGAGGACATCACCATTACCATTAACTCGTCTCCAAGTAAATTTCTTGGTTCACAGAGCAACAGTTTGTCCATGCTTCCAACTTTTGGGGGAATCCTTTGTGCGCGAGCATCAATGCTTCTTCAGGTTAGTTGACTTAATTATGGGTATAGTGTCATGATTGGTGTTTTTACTTGTTCTCTTTCAACTGGTTTCATGATCTACAAAAATCCGTCCTAATTTTTTTATGATTATATTATGCAGGATGTACCCCCAGCTTTGCTTATCCGTTTCCTGCGGGAGCACCGCTCTGAATGGGCCGACTATGGTGTTGATGCTTACTGTGCTGCATCTCTTAAAGCTAGTCTGTATGCTGTACCTTGTGCAAAGCTGGGTGGTTTCCCTAGTAGTCAAGTAATTTTACCTCTTGCACAGACTGTGGAACATGAGGAGGTAGCCATGTTCTTTGCCTATGCCCTTTCCCCAAATCGAGCATTTGCATAATTTTTTTTCCTCTTTTTACATGATTTGTGTAATAACGCAATCTTCATCTCAACCTAGTTTCTGGAGGTGGTTCGTTTAGAGGGTCATGCATTCTCCCCAGAGGACCTAGCCTTGTCACGCGATATGTACTTGTTACAGGTTTGGTCATTAATTCTAATCTGATGTGATGTTAATACAGATTTTTTTTACTTAAATAGAAAAGGCCATTTATTGTTGAACTATTTTGTTTGTGTTAATTTATGTTTTAATTAAACGTGGCAGCTATGCAGTGGGGTTGATGAAACTTCCGGATCCTGTTCTCAGCTTGTCTTTGCACCAATTGATGAATCATTTGGTGATGATGCTCCTTTGCTGCCATCTGGTTTTCGTGTTATACCATTGGATTCTAAAACAGTAGGGTGACATTTATTATTCTACATTCTGGCTCAAAACATGCTTTTCTTTCCTTTCTCTTGGATTTCATGAGGACGCTATGAAGTTCTAGTTCTCATTACACTTGGACTGTTCTATGGGTCTGATTTTGCTATTATTTTCTACAATGATTTACCCTCTTGAAGCAGGATGGGCAAGGAGCAACACGAACGCTGGATTTGGCTTCTGCACTTGAAGTTGGTCCTGGTGGTAATCGTCCAGCTGGGGAAATTGATGCTAGTAATCAGAACCTTAGGTCTGTTTTGACTATTGCATTTCAGTTTGCTTTTGAAAATCACTACAGAGACAGCGTAGCTGCTATGGCTCGTCACTATGTGCGTAATATTGTGGGCTCAGTTCAGAGAGTTGCCATGGCAATAGCCCCATCTCGGCCCAGTTCCCATATGGTTCCTAAGCCACTTCCTGGTTCACCGGAAGCTGTTACATTGGCTAGATGGATTTGCAGAAGCTATAGGTATGAAGTTTAGAAAATGTCACCTGAAGTATATTCCCCTCTAACGCATATGCAGTGCACAAGACATGATAGGACTGTATAGTAGAATGTACAAGAATTTGGGTCTTTTTCTTTAACACCTTTAAATCCTCCCTACCAAACACGCCGTTATTGGAACCAACATTATATGTCAGTCTCTACATGTTTTGGGATTCGCCGTGATACTGACTGTAATTCTTCTACCATAGAAGAGTATTTGAGAACTCGGATTAACGTATGCAAGCTATCTATTCGAGCCTCCCTCTTGATAATAGGCGGAGTAGTCCTGTTTTCTTACAGTCTTATGTTGTCTGCTGACCATCTGTTTCTCGTATTTCAGGATGAATCTTGGAAGAGATCTCTTTCAGGTTGATGCACAAGCCGATGACGCTGTTCTGAAACAACTCTGGCACCATACAGATGCTATTATGTGCTGCTCTGTCAAAATGAATGTTAGTGAAGTTCTAATATCTTTCTGTTGTATTAGCTTTACCGTTGATTGCTCGGGTTTTGCTTTAATGTATTTTTTTCGAGTAGTAGATACAAATTTTGACGAGTGGAGGAATTTTAAACTGCAGGCATCTGCAGTTTTCACATTTGCAAACCAGGCCGGCC
The DNA here is from genome assembly GCA_903798325.1 of Fraxinus xanthoxyloides. Taxonomy (NCBI): domain Eukaryota; kingdom Viridiplantae; phylum Streptophyta; class Magnoliopsida; order Lamiales; family Oleaceae; genus Fraxinus; species Fraxinus xanthoxyloides. The sequence continues at coordinate 6,603 of CAIGRL010244097.1, forward strand.
TTGACATGCTAGAAACTACTCTGGTGGCCCTTCAAGATATAATACTCGAGAAGATTCTGGATGAAGCTGGTCGAAAGACTCTACTGTCTGAATTCTCCAAGATTATGCATCAGGTTAGCCTCGCAATATTTCTTTGCTGATTAATTAGCATAGATACCAAAGTAGTATTTATCGATGCAACGTTAGGATTTCTGTAATATCTTCATCATTATTTTCGTTCAAACTGCAGGGCTATGCCTACTTGCCATCTGGAGTATGTGTTTCAAGCATGGGTCGGCTAATCTCTTATGAGCAAGCGATCATCTGGAAGGTCGTGAATGATGATGATTCCAATCACTGCCTAGCTTTCATGTTCATAAACTGGTCGTTTGTGTAAAGGATTAGAAACTCCCTTCAGGATTTACACAAACTATGGGCCTTTTAAGTTATTTGTAACTCTATTTTGTCAAAAACCATGTTGTGTAAGACATTGACTAGATTTTGAACTTGTGAGATGCCTCTCGTCTCTAGCAATCTATGCGTTATAATACTTGTGTGTTTGTTTTTCTTTCTAGCCTCTTAATTTCAGCTGTATGGGTTAAATTGTGTAATTTTTTGACCTTTATTATCAAAGGACTGGAGTGGAATTTATTATGTTCAACAAAATTAAAATCATGAGAATGTAAATTATTACAAAGAAAAAGGCGTACTGACTGTGGAAATTAAATGCATCATGTTGGATTTAAATTTGAAAATATTGTCTGTAATCATTTTGAAAGCAATAGGTTGCAGGTTGTGACTTAAGGGTCAAACCTATGGGACCCTTGTCCAACAGACAGACATATGGCTCTTACTGCGTACTGACCTCATTCATTTTCTGGTGAAATCACCTATTAATTGTCCTGACCAAAACAAAATCTTCCCACAGTGACCTCTACCTATGATAAATATGCTACATAAGATTTTACATCATAACAAACGTAGTACTTGTGATGGTGAGACTGTTGAAAAAAGGAAAATAGGATTATGAATTGCTCTTCGCCAAAGAATGTTCATAGTTTGCAATCCGTCTCGAGACCTGCCCCGAATGGATCGATCCATTATAGAATAGTTGGCTTTTGTCATAATGCTATTATTTTCTTGGTCTCTTAGGTCGATTGTATTCCTATTCTAATTTTTTTAAAAATAAAAAATAAAAAACGAGATTTTATTTTTTATATTAATAATAAGCACGATACATAGATGGCGGTTGGTTTGTTGAGGTAAAGTCGCTGTGGGTTTTCCACAAAATTAATATAAGCCCCAAGAATAGCAATCAAAAGGCGCGCCCATATTTCTTGAATGCGACTTTTACAGTCAAAACTCAAAAGTGATTTACTGAACAGTTATCATGTGGTCCCCAACCAATTATTCACGTAACAAATTGGTCTCCAATCTTTAATGAGGAATAAGATAGTCATCACCTTTTTATTATAATTGTAAAATCAGTCCCCAATAACTAAAACTATTCAAATCTCGATCAAATAATCGCACTATTAGTCCTCTACTTATTACCCAATTAGCATGTTGGTTCACTTTCATTATAGTTAAATTGTCAAGTGGTCATATCTCGACTTTATACTTATACACCTTCACTAATCGGAAAATACAATCTAACTTCATAACATTAGACGTTTAAGTTGAGGATTTAATAGAAATTCGAACGATTTGAGAGTGTTTGTGCTAATACAGTGAAAGATCGATGACCAACTATCTCTTTTTTAAATTGTGATATTAACTTGTTATTAAGACAATAAACTTGGGACTCTCTCTCTCTCTCTCTCTCTATGCATTCCATGTAAGTGTAATACATGACATGATGGTAGTGAATGAACATGCATGTATGTATTTACATGTGTATGCGAGTGAGGTGCAGAGATTTGGCGTCGGCATAGCATCTTTGTATAGGCCTTTCCCTTTCCTGCATTTGAAATTCGAGCCTCTTTTAAAGCTGAGCTCCAAACCCCCTTCATCTAGACTGACTGACTATATACACATACATAATATGGGTTATAAAGAACCGTATCGCGTGGCGTGGAGTGGAGTGACTCCACTTTCTCTCTCCTCCTTTATCAGTTGGAAGAGAGAGGGAGGATTCAGACAAGCGTGCATTTGAATCCTCTTTTCATTGTACTGTTTTCTTCAAGAAAAAAGGTAGCTAAAAAACAACTAAGAATCTTGGTCTTTTCAACACAATAAAGGAAAAACACAAAATCTATGCCTCAAGATTTTGTTATATGTAGATTCATGATGGATGGCTTACTCTATAGATTATTAGGGTTTATAGGGATGAATGGGTTATCTTTGACCAAATAACAGTTAATTTAAAGGGAAAAGCTTGCAGAAATAAATGTGCATTGAATTGAATTGAAGGAGAGGCTGAGGATTAAATGGAAATGGAAATTTAGGGTTTAGGATTCTAGGGTTCATGATTGAAACCCTTGAACATTGGTTCAGAAATAAACTAAGAATCGGTCAATTCATCAGTACAGGTGTAGGGGAGACATAGGAGACGAAACCAAGAATCCTCGTTTATATGGGCTGATTTTGTTTTTCATATGTCATCGAAAAAATATTTTTTTTGCCTAAAAACACTCATAATTTACCTTTATTTGATTATCAACAACTAATGATAAATTATTGTTGGAAGTATTAAAGAAATAGAATGATTTAAGGGTCGTTCTCTTCATATTTCAATTTCGAGTTTTGAATTCATTTTCAATTTGTGTTTTGAGTATGTTTTGAAATTTGTGAAAATACGTTCTTTTTGTCATTTTGAAAAACTGTTGACATAAAGGTCTGACCATTTTATGCCACTATTCCGATATGTGAACCTTTGCGAAGGCACGAAGTTCAGACAATTTTACACAATTCCCATGTTTAAATTTGGAAAATACACAGTTTTCTATACTCGAATTAAGGTTGTTTAATTTGCAACGATGGGGCCAATACCAGGAATCAAGACTTGACTAACAAGGTTTATAGCTTGGCCCAGTAGTATTTACAGTTTTGCAAATGTGGAAATTACATATTTCCAGACATTTGAAGATAGTGCAAATGTCAGGTGCAAAGATTTTTTCATCAAAATCTAGATATGAAATTAATAATTAAATATTTTTATATATATCAGCACTAAATCATTTTCATTTTCATTTCCATCCTTTCCATTTTCTCATTCTCTTCTTTTCATATCTCCCGTCTCTTCTCTCTCTAGCCTATCAGTGAGCGCTCGTCGCCAGAGACAATCATCCACTACCGTAGACCACCTCCCAGAGCACTCGTGGCGTTGCATTTTTCCCTTCGTGAATCACCGCGAGTTGTGGTGGTGAAATGACACCGCGAAGCAGACAAGAAGAGCTCCGACGATGAACAGGTGGGCGACACTGCAGATCGATGATGCAGAAGAGAAGGTGTGGTGGTGGTGTAAGGTGGAGACATTTTGGTGTTGGATTGTTNTCATTTTCATTTCCATCCTTTCCATTTTCTCATTCTCTTCTTTTCATATCTCCCGTCTCTTCTCTCTCTAGCCTATCAGTGAGCGCTCGTCGCCAGAGACAATCATCCACTACCGTAGACCACCTCCCAGAGCACTCGTGGCGTTGCATTTTTCCCTTCGTGAATCACCGCGAGTTGTGGTGGTGAAATGACACCGCGAAGCAGACAAGAAGAGCTCCGACGATGAACAGGTGGGCGACACTGCAGATCGATGATGCAGAAGAGAAGGTGTGGTGGTGGTGTAAGGTGGAGACATTTTGGTGTTGGATTGTTGGTATTGGTGGCAACAGGTGGCCGTTTTATCTCTGGTTTGATTTGGTTGTGTTTGTAGTTGTTGGTGATGGCTGTGGTGGCGTTGACGTTGGTGGTGCTCGCTAGGTGGTCTTGGTCTTGGTCTTGGTCTTGGTCTTGGTCTTGGTCTTGGTGGCGACAGGTTGCGATTTTGTGTGGTGTATGTGGTGGCAGCGGTGTTGTCCTGGCGATGGCAATTAACCTAATGTGGTGGTTGTGATTTTTATTGGCAGCGGTGGATGCGATGACGACGATGGGATGAGACGATGAGTGTCTGTGACCAACTATTTGATCGATTTGTGACCAAGTATTGGTGGTGGATCGAGATCGAGGGATGGGAGTTTGGGTGTATATGACCAATTATTTGATTCGCCCTTATTCTGTTGCCCTCATTTCTCTCTCCAAAATGTTTAAACTTTGTTGTCAGTGGTGGTGATTTTGTGATGGTGGTTGGCAGTGGTGTTGGATTTAGTGGTGGCGGCTTTGTTGGTGGTAGGGTTGTGGTGTGGTGGTGGCGGATCTGACAGGGTATGTTGGATCTGATGGTGATGGAGGTGATGGTTGGCCTGGGCACGGTGTTGTGTGCGGTCAAGGTGTTGGATTATGATCGGAGGTGGAAGTGGGGTGTTGGTTAATTTGTGACCAACCATTTTGTTATCTGTGGTCTAAAAATTATAAAATCTGTAATCGTAAAAGAATTTGTCACCAATTAATTTTGAAATCTATGACCTTCTGACCTACAAATTTTTTTATGTGAACAACTAATTTAAAAATTTGTGACTTGCAAATAAATTGTGAACAATTTGTCACAATTAATTCTATAATTGTGACCAACTAATACTTGATTTATGAATTTTAAAACTTAAAATCTGAATATTGATTTGCCTCATTCCAAACACCTGACTTTTGAAATCTTCCCTTGGCAAATTTCCAAAGCCCATTATAAAGAATTCCAATACGAGGCAATTTTTTCTTGTTTCCAGTATCCATTCCTTAACACAAAAGAATAATAAAATGGAAATATCAGAGATATGTAATTACAACAAATATACACACCATTGTCAAATACAAATCAAAGTAAGATTTCCAAAAATACGGCAAACAATTTCCATTTTTCATTTCTTTGCAAATTAACAAGTGGGGTTCTAGAGTACATTTTTCTTCACCGCCGGAGGCCAGGACAGTCTCCTAAGACTTGTTCCATCAACCAGATTTGAATCCCCGACTTCAATACTTGAATCGTCCCCTTCTAGCTGCTCAGTTCTTTGCCTTCTAGTACTTCCAATGGCTAAATCATCAAAGCTTGATTCATTCCTCCAAGGTGGAGGGGTAACACAGTTGGAATCTCCTTGTAATCTTTCAGAGGAATGGCCAACTCTCAGCGTTTGAAGTTTGGCAAATGACTCTCTCATTGCTGTCATGGCTTCGAAGAATCGAGTGCATGATGCTAAAGCAACAGGAATCGGACGGAGCATTTCCTAAAAATCATGTGATATGGTTAAGGTGCATTAATGCAACAATATATATTATTTTACCTGTCAATAAGTAAAACGTTGACAACTCGACAAGTATTGCAAAACATGGGAGGAAATAAGAAGGGAATGGAAAAATACATACAACACTGGCAAGAAAATAAAAATCGAAAACATTTTGGTGTAGCCATAGAGTTCTCACTTGGTGCAACTATTATTGATAAACTTCTAAACATAACACAGAAATAAGAGAAATTTTTAATTATCAATGAGGTCAGCTATCGTATTTTAAAATTCTAAATGAATTCAAATTTTACGAATTTCTAAGCATCTAGCAAAGTAAAGCGAATTTTCACATTCAAAAATTACATGAACTTTTACACATTGATGACAGAGAACTCACAGTACAGAGTTGCACCATTTTCCCCTCTCATTTCTTTTTCATTCACTCTCTAAGCTACTGCCAAGAGCAAATCGAGCAGACCTTACGCGTATAGCTTCACAAGTGGACATGAGTTTGTCAACCTATGCCACAATACATTATAGTCACCACTTACCAATCAACCCCTTCCACACAACTTTAAGAAATACTTAAATGGTTTACCGCCAAAACAATTCTGGGTGCAAACATTTCAGTACAAGATTACACTTGATATCGAGATGTATTGTACTAGCAGTGCAGAAAGATCAAATAACAAGGAAGAACTATGCCCCCGTTTGGTAGAGATTTTAATCTAAGTCAAAGTCAACAATAATTTTAACCACACATTTTATGGGATCCACAACTTTTCAAGCATGTATTTCTTCAACTTTTATTAAAATCTACTAAAAAATTGATTTTAATCCCCACCAAACAGGGATTATATAAGATTCTAAAGATGGGATAGATCTGTAAAATGAAATTATGCTTCTGAGCAGAATGAACACACAATATCTTCTTGTGTGCGCATTTTTAGGTGCATATGTTTGTGGATTTTCACTTCGCGTAGGGTGGGTTGACGGTGGAGGATGCGTGCAGGAGTCATCAAAGAAAATATGGGATCTCTAGTTAACATACCCCCCATACTGTAGGTGGTTCTTTAAAGTTCTGACTCCATTGAAAATCAGCCACAGAAGCTGTCAAGGCACCATAATCACTTGCCGCCTTCATTAATAATTCTGAAAATTGTTTCTGCACGAATCCAAGATAGACATGTGAGTATCTCTCACTTACTATAAATAATATTCAAAATAACACGACAATCCTTAGGTGATGTTGAAGGTTAAACTAGTGAGACAAAATTTCAAAAACGGAGATTATTTTTTCCAGGAAAAAAATAAAAAATTTGTGGTATTTTCTACTCATAGTTAAAATACAAGGACTTGTCTTTCAACAGAAACTTTGTAGCGAAGAAACGATGGGGTCTCCACCACCAGGAAGTTGTAGGAGAGCTGTGATACTACAATCTTTCATGGTTTGGGGGGCAGGCAGCCCTTGAAGAAACATAATCTTTCTATGAAACATAATCCAATGCACTTGTATGGTGTGCTCAACAAAATTCAGAATCATTCACATCTGTAGTCACCAAACTTAGAATCGGGGAGAACGTGATATTACCTTTATATATTACATGTGTTGTATACACTAAGAAACGATGCTAATGAATTTGAACATTGATATATAATTTGCAATAAGTAAAGTCATAAGTTTGCCCAAGGACAAGAGATGGTTCATATGAGTGTCCAGATACGAAAAAGTTTCGGGTTTACGTGCAAAATATTTTATTTTGTGATTGTGTGGTTGAAAATGAGTTTGAGGGGAAAAAAAAAGATGAAATAATGGTAGACAAGCAGGGGCTAAGTGTAAAATATTAATTTTCTAATAGTGTCATTTCTGCATAAAGTAGTCAATAATAGAAAGAAAAAGAATTAAGTTTCTCCGCGCAAGTTCAAATTGTGAAGTAAACTTGGCAAAATGCAACACACACAAATGTGTGTGTAAGATTTTACTGCAAGGGTAGGGAAACTGATTAGATTTATCTCACAGTCACTGAATAACATACCTGAAATTCAGCTTCCACGGGAATGCAGTCTAATGAATAAGGTTGTTGGAGGCGAGCTATAATTCTATCCTACAAAGCAAGAAGTCAAACACATCAGCTAAGAACTACACATATTAAAGAAAGAAAGGCAGAGATTTGCATCAGCATTAGAGAATATATTTTCCATAGGCCGCCAATATGGAGTTATTTCTTCGGCCATGAGCACGACACCAGTGCATACACACATTTGCAGGGAAGAAAATTAATCCAGAAGGCAGGTTTCTAAATTTCTCCCTCTAGCAGTGGTTATCTGAAAACATTTTTGTCTGGCTTAGAATTAGAAGCCGGGAAACTTTCATAAAAAATATTTAAGGTGACAAAGAATGAAATTTAGGACAATCGATCCTATATATCATGGTACAATCACGTCAACGAGGAAAAAAAAGATATTACTAGCTTCAAGCTGGAAAAGGAAACATAATATTCCTACCATTGTATGAATTTAAAATCTGCTTTGTCTAGCCTTCTGTAAGTTATTTTTGTTCAAATTCTTACTTCGAAAAAATTTCTTCAGACACATTGCCAGCTTATGTGAGGGTGAAAATGTTTACATAAGGCCATGGCATAAACATTAGGCAGCATTTTGAATTGGGAAAGTACCTTATTCTGAATTACATCTTTCAATATAGTCGTGATCCGAGCCAAAATCTCAATCTTCTTTTCCATTTCACTTACGTGCGTCAGATGAGCTACATTCTTGTCCTCCTAGAATTTCCACAGACAATAACGTGAATTCACCAAGAAAAATTTCTGGCCAACTAAGCTTATTGTATACATTTTACTGTCATCAAGCCAAGTAGAACATCTGAACATGTAACAATGAGAAAATTGCAATTATAGGAAGGTAATAAGGGAGTAAACTAAGTACAGTTAATCATTTATGCGCAATTTATATAATTGTATAAAAATTAAATGAGCAAATGGATCAAACGTCTAGGGTGTATGTAGTACAAACTTAGCGAGTTCTTTCAATGGGAAAAGACTCATATGAGCATACACATGCACAATATATGCAGTCATGACTTCTTTATGCATGCTGCTTAAGTATCACAATGCCAGCACTATAAATTTCCCAGAAAGTAATGGCCGATAATATTGATAATGATTATTGGATCTGGCTGTACAAGGAAACATACATCCTTATTGTTCTCACCAGTGTCCCTCCGCCTGGATTCAGAATGTGTGCTACTGCATTATATACTAACTTGTTTGGACAAAAATATCTAGTTCATATTGATTTAAAAAAGAGTTATACTCCTACATATTAAACATATTTTGCATTGGTTGACAGCATTTAGATAGGCAATCATTTATGCAACGAAGCCAGTGCAATTGCATTACAAACTTAGAAATGACAATAAATTTTCTCGAATTAGACCTTCCTTCCAGCAGTGAGCAGTCATACACCGTTCAGCAACCGGTAAGTGCGCAAGTGGGTAAAAAAACCTCCATTTGCTTTCTAATTTAAAGATCAAACAGAAATTTCCTAATTGCTTTGAAGAATGGGTGGAAATGTCGATACATACCTTCCGGCCCTGAAGTTCCACTTGCAAATCTGCAATTTTTCTCTGTACAGAAGTCAATTCTCTTAAAATTCTTACCAAGTCATCCCCTTTTTCACCAGTACCGGCAGATAAATTTTGGACATCTTCCTAAACCAAAAAACAAAAAAAATACAACCAATTGAGCTTAAACCTATTTAAAAAATAAAAAAAAACTCGGATTACTCAAACTTCAAATATATTCAAAATTAACAATATTGTGCGAGTAGAGAGAGAGAGTATGTGATAGCACCACCTGTGAAGGTGGCGGAAGGATGGAGAATCCTAGATCGGCGGCAATTGAGAGAGCATCGGACATGCCTCCCACTCGCTTCAGTGGTTTCTTTCCTACCCATGTGGTGTCGCTTCCCATCGACATTAAGAAATTGTATTTGCAACAGGTCTGATCAGCGACGGCCGGCGGTAGGAAGAAGAATTTGAAATGTTCAGAGAATAGGAGCAAATGAGCAATTATGGAGGGTATTGTTAATTAAGACTGTAATGAATTTTTAAAAACCTCACAAATTTAGGTGTTCACGAGTAACATTTAAGGTGTGTTTGTCACTCATTATTGAGCTTAAAATTATGTAATCAATAGTATTTTTTGGAGAACGTGTGATTGAAATTTAAAGTAATCTTATTGGTTTGTGTGTGAAATATTTTATTGAGTGAATATGTGGATGACATTATTTACTGTAGAAAAGAGAGTTTGTAAAAATGGTAGAGAAACACGGGCTTAATGGATTTTAATAAAATTCATTAAAATTTAAGTGTTGAATTGAAATTTTAATGAAATTTTTTAAAGATTTTAAAGACACTTATAAATTTAGAGTG
>CAIGRL010244122.1:0-10445 GCA_903798325.1 Fraxinus xanthoxyloides
CCGGACCCTCTTACCGACCACCAGCTCCGGGGTGTCAACGACAGGCCTTTTCCTTGCAGCCACGTAGAGCGTATGCTCATCCTCCACCTCATCACAGAATCTGTCAAACAGGCTGTAGGTGTATTCAGTGCCTTATCTGTCCTTATAGCCTTAATCTTGTAGTCACTTTCATTATCTACAAAGACTTATACTTCTGAAAAACTACTGCAACTTCAGACTTCATTCTCAAAACATAAACCCAACAAATCCTTGTTAGATAATCTATAAAGAGAACAAAATATTTGCTGCCATTTGAAGTTGTTGTTCTCATTGGACCACACACATAAAAATGGAATAATTCCAGGTTACTTGAAGCTCTTCTTAATTGATTTTTTTTTTTTTTTGGAAATGGCAACCTGGTTTGCTTTCCCAATTGACAAACATCACACATACAAGCATCATCATTTACTTTTGGCATATTCTCCACAAGTTCTAGTTCATTCAAGTGCTTGAGTGAAGTGTAATTAGCATGTCCAAAACATTTATGCCACAAGGAAGACTCAATCAAAGTACTGTGAGAGCATGAGAGTTTATGTGTTTCCATTCCAAAGGGAAGCTTCTATGTTTCATTTCAACTGTCATCAGCTCAAGGTTATTAGGATCCAATATAGTGCAGCTACTATCCTTAAATATTAAAGTATAATTCTTCTCAATCAACTGTCCAACACTTACCAGATTTTGATTTACATCAGGCACATAGAGTACATCATAAATAAATTTGATACCTGTTGGCACCTGGATAGAAACTTTCTCAATTCATTTCACTTCTACATACTCTCCATTTCCAACCTTAACTCTTGATCTATATGCATCGTTTAATACCACAAAGATACTTGAGTTTGAAGTCATATGATAAGTGCATCCACTATCTAGCAACCAAGTTTCAACCCAGCTACCAACTTTGTAGTTTATAGTTGAAAAAAGATGCCCTCTGCTAATTTTATGCTATTTTAGCCTGCTGCAGATCCTTCTTCTCCTTTTGGTTTTTACATACCTTCTCTACATGACCAAATTGCTTGCAAGCTCTGCATTAAACTCCAGGTCTAAACCAACACGACTTTGGAGAATGACCTTTTCTTTTTCAATGAGGACATGGATGATACTATTGTATGAAAATATGTTTCGCATTTAAAACTACTGCAAGTGCACGGTTCGTTGATAAGTAATAAAGTTGAATAATAAAGTTCCGAGTATCGTCCCACGAAGATTGGTTTAGACCTTAATCGAATCTATGAGATTTAGAATGATTGTCAAAATTTGTAACTAAGCTATAATTATGTATGCAATTTAAACTAAATTTACTAGCTAAAAGCAAATTGATGATTGAATGCAAATTGACTTTTTCTTATGAATAACAAAAGAGCACTGAGACAAATCCCTATGCAATGCTCACTTTAAAATCTAGTTCTACAATACTGACAACATATTTCATAATTTGAAGAATCAATGATCCTATGGATTTTTCTTATGAATGACAAACGAGTGCTAGGATCACGAATCCCGATGCAATGTTCACCTTGGAATCTAGTTCTACCGTATCGACAACATGTTTGGTAGTTTGCAAAATCAATGATCCTAACCTATCCAACAATCTCTCTCGAGAATTGTTCGACCTATTCATGTGAACCACGCAAATATATCTCTATGACGAATGTAAATTCACAAGGACTCATGTAGTTTTATGATCATTTAGAGATTCATGCAAAGCATACGAGTCTATCTATATCCACTATCGGACACTACGATGATTAATACCTTATCAAATCTATTTTCCTTCTCTCGAATGCATGAAATAGATCATTAAACTCACACAATCACATGCATAATAATTGTGGAAACATTAAATGAATAGAAATCATTCAAAACTCAAAAACATGTTTTAATTATCAAATATTACAAAACTAGAAATCAAAGATTACATAGCATGGTTCATATCCCTCTCCTAGAACAATTAATCCTAGCCTAATATGAAGGAAAGAAGAGAAATACAAAAACATTTGATAAACGTCATTGCTTGGATAATTATTGGATTGAATCTTCAACTTGTTCTTCTTGTTTTTGCCTTCTTCCTTGTACCAAGATTCTCTCCAATTGATAAAATCCGTCCTCCCTCGTTTTGGGATATTTTTAAAGTTAAATACGTATCCCAAGATTCGTTTCCATAGGTAGTTGACTCAAAAAAGGAAACTAGAAAATTCGCACAGAAAACCAACCATGCGGCCGCAAGGTTGTGAGCCATGCTACCCCATGGTTCAATGATTTGGTCCTCATTTAGTCCCTACATCAGCTTGTGCGACCGCATGGTGAGTTCTACTATCCAGCCGCATGGTAACTCTCCTATGTGTCGTTTTGGCCCTTGAACTTTATTTTCTCTCATTTTGACCTCTTCTCTTCATTTTCTTTTTTCTAACATCCTTTGCACTTATAAAATTAGAGCTTAATCCGTTTACCATCTAAATTCGTGCTTTAGGTCATCTTTCGACTATTTGCACTTTAATCCCCGAACTTTCATTTTCTTTTCATTTTAGCCCTTTTCTGCTCGCTTTTCCGAATTTCCATCGTGTTCATCGTTCTTATCCTACAAAACACAATTTACATAGAATTACACTATATTCCAATTTATTTCCAACAATAATCCATGTTTTGTGACCTAGTTAAGTGTGTAAAATGCACTTATCAACTCTCCCTAACTTGAATCATTGTTTGTCCTCAACAAAAATGTAACTTAATTCCTAATAAAACGTAGTTCAACAACATGTCGTGTCTCATGGTTGGAATTGAGCAATTAACTAAATGAAAAACTGCAACAGTGCACAATTCAAATCAATTTCCACCAGTTGTATGCATAACTCGACAGTGCATAACTCGACGTGTGTGTGTAAACTCGTGTAGACATATCAAGCTCATGATTAGCTTAACTCCTGACCCAAAGTAGTCCAATTTTCCTTGCTTCGCTCGAGAGATGTACAAACCCCCAAACTTATTCTTTTCACTTGAATTTCCCGAGGTGCATCCTAATTTGAACTTATTAACTTCTATTAATTACCCTCTCTCAGTTTGGATTTGTCTTACAACAAGCTCTCATTTCAACAAGTCGAGATCCTCCCATATTTTTATTGCTTCAACATTTGAGACTAAGTTAAGCTACTTGCCTGTTATTAAAGGCATAGTTCTACCTACTGAATGCCTGGGGCTTAGTCAATGAAGTTCATACAAATATGTATGTATGTTATTCATCAGACTTTTTTGTAACATCTTTTCATTTACTTTCTGTATAACCCATGTAATGAGTTTTAGACCGATAACTCCCAATTCACATGACCGTAAGGCATTAGGTTCTCAACCACCTTACAGGCTTAATCACTTGAGCTATACAGGATTAAGAAGATACTTTCATTTATTCAAAGATTAGTGCAATGTCCCTTTTTCTTCTAGACATCCAGTTTCTACAACCAACCCCTAACTTGAAACTTTCACCTCGTCTTCGTCTCATTGGTTTTAGACAATCCACACAAGTTTGTATCATGCACGAAATCTCTATTCATCTTAATGATTTCTAGAAACAACTCAACTGTCTCCAAATCCTCATACAACTGGATATATATATATAATGTAGGTTATTCGGGTATATGTATTATGTTCAACCTTTTCAAACTAATGAGCCAAATCACCAACCCATATATCAAACATGAACATCACGCATAAAAATTGTCAAGTTCCACATAAACAAGCTTTGACTAATCTAATAGTGCACCATATCCATTATTCACCGTTCATACCTATTCCAATATTCAACATCATGGTCGGCAAAGTTGTTGAACCCACACAAACACACAATTCAAATCTAAGGCTGGAAAATGAATAAAACTAAAGGTAACTTAATGACACTGCCAAGAAGCTAAAATTTAATTTTTTTTATTTTTATTTGTTTATTTATTTATTTTTTTACTCGACAAACATACAAAAAGCGGTAAATTGACACAACTATTGATAGAAGATTATGTCACCCTCAAACTAAAGTTTAACATTGCCCTCAATGTTGAAATAAAGTAAATTCAAACAAGTAAAATGGAGGACAATGAGGAATGTAAAGCACATAGAGGAAATGGTACTCCCTTGATCAATATGAAGGTGCTGGTGGAAAACTAGGACCCACATTGCCTTCTAGTGGAGGTAACCAGGCCAAGATCTATTGTTTCAACTTGGATTAATGAGATAGCTTGACGGTCGTCTATTCTCTAACCTCTGTCTCAATGCTTCCGAGCCGATCCCATATCTCATTGGCCCGCAACTGAACCCCGTCTACTCGGTCGACATACATGCTCAACCTCCCATTTATTCTTTTTATTTCTCGTTGAGCCACGAAGGACTTCCTACTACCAGTGGAAGTGAAGTGTCCAAATCTATGCAAATCATTCCTCATTGTTTGTACATCTGTGCTCATGGCCCTGAAGGCCTACTGGAGACTCTGAATGACCCGACTGGGGCTGATCATTGTAGCAAACATTTGTCTCAATAGCTATGTGTCGACGTTCGAAGGAGGTGGCTGTACCTAAGGTAACCCAATATCTTCATCCTCTTGCCCGTAGACCGCTTACTGCTGTCTTTGTTACTTCTGTGCCAACTTCTCTATGTGATGCCCGACCTCTCTCCTGTGCATCTAAGGTGTTGCGCTTGATGAATAGGCTTGGTTTCTCGGGGAGTTCCCCGATAGGATAGTAATGCTTGAGATCTTGCAGATGCCACTAATTAAACTCAAAAATATTAAGGAGCTGCGATGGTCGCCCTAAACTTCTACTGTAAGGATTTTCTTGTAGATGAATATAGTAAAATCAATCTTGTGTCCCCGAACCAAATGATATAGTAAACCCTCCTTGGGATTTGGAAACATGGTGTGGTACGAGGTTGGTATATTGTAGTCTAGTACATGTCCAAAATTGAGATCAAATGGATGTCATATGGGTTAGAAAAACGAGGGCCGAAGTGAGTGATGAGAAGGGACTCATGCCTACTCATGTCATGGTTATGTGGGAAAATGTGGGTATTGGTGGGTTCCAATTCATTTTGCAATGGGATTCAAAATAGAAAGCATTTCAAAACAGATAAGAATCATGCCAAATTCGAAAATCATACTAATGCATCACAATTGTTCACTTAGGCATTTCATCGAACACGTAGGATGCCTCATATTGTTTCCAAAAATTTCTTGAATACCATGGTTATGATTCAATCCAAAATTAGGCAACACAATGCAATCACCAATAAACCATCATCACCTAATCCCCCCTTCTATTAAGCATTCAAGGAAACATTAAGGACAAAGAAAGAAGTAAAACATAGGGCAAAAAATTGAATACATACCTTGACTTCTTGGAGGGTAGGAATGAACAAACAAGCGGAAATATGCTTAAGGGTGATCGTGTGTCGTGGTGTGGCCGGAAAGAGTATTTTACAAGCATTGTGGTGTGTAGTGTGTGGTGTGGGAAATAAATTGGGAGTGGGGAATAACAAAATACTCCATGCGGTCAAGTAAGGCCCTGACTGGGATCATACGACCGTATGGCTAGTAGTTCTATGCAGCTGCATGGACTACCAGTATGCTGGTGTTATGCAACTTTTTTTGAAATTACCTAATTTTAACCCTCAATGGTTCCTATTGCCTCGATTTTCATGCCAAACAGGTTCAAATGAAGATAAAGAAGTAGTTCAATGTGAAAATTGTTCAATAACATCAATTTTATGAAAGCTCATTTTTCGTTTATTTTCACTAAACATCCGATTTTGCAATCCCCAATGCTACATGGCATTCAAAGGCCTCCCTACAAGTCAAAATACGTTTAAAATCATTACATGTGCATGTACTCCAAAATCACTTCTACTTAGAAGCACATGTGGATTTCGAAAAAAACCACAGTTTGATTTTTTTGCCTTGAAAACGTGAATTTTGCATAAAATTGAAAATTACCATTCCAACATCCCCAAACGGGTTCTCAACACATTGTAAACTAAGTGGGACCATGTGTGAACTCTTAGGGATATCTAGTGATGATGAATAACCTAACATGCCTAAAATGGAGAAAGACATGAAAAATCATAATCTAATGTATAAAGCGAAACAAGTAAAAGGGAAGAATATGTTGTATCGCCTACCAACTAGCGCTTGTTTATAGTCGATAGCTCGATTGTACCGTAGTACTTCATTTCGGTTGTGTGAGTTGGACGCTAGACTTTTCTTCTAGAAATTTCCCGCTCCAATAGTGCTTAAGTCGTTGTCCATTCACTGTAAAGCTCCTTTTGCTTTCATGTTTGATCTCGACCACGCCGTATGGTTGCACCCTTACAACTGTGTATAGTCCTGACTATCATGACCTCAATTTTCCCGAGAAAAGTTTTAGCCTAGAATTATACGATAGCACTTTCTGTCGTGCTTCAAATTCTTGCTTCTGAATATGCATGTCATACCACTTCTTGGTGCGCTCCTTGTAAAGTTTTTCTTTCTCATATGCTTCCAGTCGGAATTCATCCATCTCATTAAGCTGCAACAACCATTTTTCACCACTGTGTCAAGTCCAAATTCATATTTTGAAGTACCCAAAATGCCCGATGTTCCATTTCAACAGGTAGATGACATGCCTTTCCAAAAATGAGGCGGTAAGAAGACATGCCTATAGGAGTTTTGAATACCGTTTTGTAGGCCCACATCGCATCATCTAACTTCTTGGACCAGTTTTTCCTTGAAGAATTTACAATCACTTCAAGGATTCTTTTCAACTCCTGGTTTGACACATCAACTTGCCCGCTTGTTTGGGGATGGTATGGGTAACCACCCGATGTTTGACACCATATCAACTGTTCAAACTAGCTATTGTAGAAGTGTTTTTCTTCGTCACTAATTATGGCCCACAATGTACCATAGTGGGTGAAAATATGCTTTTTGAGAAAATCAACTACCACATTAGCATTGTTTGTTGGCAATGTAACTGCTTCCGCCCACTTGGATACGTAGTCAACTGCTATCAGGATGTACTAATTAGAGAACCATGGGCTATTTAGGGCATACTTAAATGTATCACAGACGTCATATCTTTCGATAGAGATACAGTCTCCTACATTTACAGAAAAGGAAACCAGGTTGCAGATGCTTTACTGCTGAGGGTTGGGATCATCAACGATATCAGGTATATAGATCACTTGACCTACCACGATATATTAGGACACTAGTACAAGTTGACAGACATGGATTACCCAGTATCAGAGTTTGAATCTTATTTTAAGTTTCAATACTTATTCTTTGTCTTTTATTTTACATTAGTTCTTATTGTAAAGGAAGTAGTACTTCCTTGTTTATTTCTTATTTGTCATTTACTTTTATTGTAAAGGAAGTAATACTTCCTCTTTTTACTACTCTTTTTATTTTCAAGTAACCACGATATTCTTCCACCACAAGTGAGGGTATATTAATAAAATGTCGAAGGTACCGTCCTCCTTTAACTTAAAAAAATTCTATTTAGAGACATTTCATGCATTCGTGAGATGTTTCCTGTGTGTTGACACATTTCACATCTCTTTACAAATTCGAAGGAGTCTTTAAACAATGTAAGCTCATAGAACCCTGACTGTAAAATCTTGGCCACTATCTTGGAAGCTCCAAAATGCACCGCATAAGCAGATGCATGACAATGCTCAAGTATTTACATCACCTTTTCCTCAGGCACACATCGTCTAATGATCTTATCTGCCCCTCTTCTATACGGATTTAGATCATCCCAAAAATAGTATTTTAACTCCGCAAAGAAATTATTCTTCTAATGACTCGCATAATCCGGTTGATGGATAGATTTTACCAAGTAATTTACAATATCCGCATACCAAGGTGCCTCTTGCATGCTAAATATCTGCTCTTCTGGGAAGATATCATTTATGTCAGCTAACTCTTTAGGCTCCTCAGGCTTCAATCTAGAGAAGACATCCATGAATACTTCTATGAACCTTTCAACCATGTTGGAAAATATAGCCATCGTGCATCTTTGAAATGTGGCTGGAGTGTTGCATAGACCAAAAGGCATCCTACGGTAAGAAAAGGTACAATAGGGCCATGTGAAGGTGGTCTTTTCTTGGTCTTTCGGCGCTACTAGTATCTGATTGTTACCTGAATACACATCAAGGAAACAGTAGTGTGAGTGACTTGCCAACCTCTCCAACATTTGATCAATGAATGTAAGAGGAAAATGATCCTTCCATGTGGTTGTGTTGAGTTTGCGATAGTCAATACAAACCCTCCATCCCGTGATTGTTCTAGTAAGGAATGAGTTCATTCTTTTCAATGGTACGACTGTGATTCTCTCATTCTTTGGCACAACTTGAATTGGGTTGATCCACGCACTATCTGATATAGGATATATGATGCCTACATCTAAGAGCTTCAATATCTCTGCCAGGACCACTTCTTTCATTTTTGGGTTTAACTTCCGCTGACTTTCTACACTTGGTCAAAAATTCTCCTCTATGAGAATCTTATGCATGCACAACGAATGGTTGACCCCTTTAATATCCACTATAGTCCACCTGATTGCTATGTTGTGCTCCATGAGTACCAGAAGTAGTTTTTCTTCACCTACATTGCTGATTATGTTTGAGATAATCACTGGGAGAGTACATGATTTTCCCGAATAAACATATCTGAGATGCAGTGGCAGTTGCTTAAGTTCCAATTTAGGAGGCTGTTAAATGGATGGTATAGGCTTTTTGGTTCATGTTCCAAGTTCTTCGAAGTGCAGTTTACGAAAATATGATGGACTGGTTTCCAGAAATCGTGCACAAGTCTCAATCTCAAGGGAATCAGAATTTGTTGATTGAGAATGTGTGATACACACCTCGTATTATTTGAAGGATATTGAAGCATAAATGTATCATGAACCACCTATCAATTACATCAATTCTGGAACAGGTGTTTGACTCGGAGGAAAACCACATGACTTTGAAAACATTGAAGGAGATTTGTTCTTCACCCAATCTCAAAATTCACTGCCCCTTCTGAACATCAATCAATGCTCTGCCCGTGGCCAAAAATGGTCTATGCAAGATTAGTAGAACATCATTGGCTTCTTTCATATCCAAGATGAGGAAATCAGCAGGGAAGATAAATTTTTCCACATTGATTAGCACGTCCTCTATGATTTCCCTTGGGTGTGTCAGAGATCGGTCAACCAATTGCAATGTCACTATGGTTGCTTTGGTTTTTCCTAATCCAAGTTTCCTGAAAATAGATAAAGACATTAAATTAATACTTGTGCCAAGATCACACAAAACTTTATCAAAATAAATTTCACCAATAGTACAAGGAACAGTAAAACTCCCTAGATCCTTTAATTTTGGTGGGAGCTTTTTCTAAATTTTGGGGCTAACTTATTCTATTAACATCCTCCAATTTGCATTTGTTTCATAAAATGTCCTTCAAAAATTTGGCGTAGCTCGGTATTTAGAATAGTCCAACAGCCAGTGGGATGTTTATAAGGAGATTTTTGAACACTTCAAAAAAAAATTTGTATTGCTACTCCTTCTTATGTAGAAAAATCTTATTTGTGATGGTTTGTAGAAACCATGTTGCAGACATTTCCTCAGCATATTCTTAAATCTATTCCATGCCTCATCAAATGATTTGGATTCATTCTGGTTGAATATTGATATCTCGTGCCTCAATCTTGCAACCTTGGCTAGTGAGAAGAACTTCGTGCAAAATTTATGAGCCAAGTCATTCCAAGTAGCGATGCTTGCCATAGGGAGTGAATCTAACCACTCAAGTACCTTATCCTGCAGTGTGTGTGGAAATAACCTCAGCCTGATCGCATCTTCTGATATCCCTTGGTACCTCAAATGTTGACAAGTATCCATGAAGCATGATATATGCGTATGTGGATTCTCGTTGGCCATCCCGCAGAATTGATGTCCGTTTTGGAATAGTTGGATGACGTTTGTCTTCAACTGGAAGTTTGGTTGTTCAAATGCGGGTGGACACTGTAGGATTGACTTTGAACGACGAATGGTGACAAGAAATCCCCAAGAAATGCATTCCCATCATATTGCGCCTCTGCATTGGCTGGAGCTGCAGGATTTATTCTCGGTTCCAACTGTTGATCAGCCATTTGTATGTGTCTCTGATTTTCATGTTGTTCTGTTCTAGCTATCCTTTGTTTGCGATGAAAAGTCCGTTCAATCTCCATATCCATTGGAAATAGTTCCTCGCCAACTGATCTTCACATGCAATACCTGAAAAAGCGAAAAACCGCAGCACATAGCTCAGCCTAAGTAGACAAACTGAATAGAAAATAATATGTAAACTAAAGTTAAAACAAGTTTGAATTAGTGTCTATATAAAAAAATCAAACTAAAACTCAATCCCCGGCAAC
>CAIGRL010244160.1:0-16878 GCA_903798325.1 Fraxinus xanthoxyloides
TTTTTTTTTTTTATTTCAAAGCATATGTGAACCTTTTAAGCTCAGCCAACATGCTCGTCAAAACTAAAATTTCAAATTGCGCAGAAAAATTGAAGTAAATACAAAAGACATCCAAAGAACAATTCCAGTTCGATAAGTTTAATACATAAAACCAGTTTCAGCAGAAATCACACTGTTTGCCCCTGAACTTGAAAAAGACAGTGAAACATCATGAACAGATATGCCAAACCATGATAACCTTACAATTATATACACAAACAAGGATATAGTGATGTATATAAAAAAATGTACAGACAAATATAAGCATGAAAAATTGTTCAACAGAATTTCTCTGGTAGAGCTTCCCTGGCTTAATTATTTACTCGTATATCTTCAACATGTGTATGTTTACAATCGAGGTTCACTAAGTTAACCGCCGAGGCCATTGACAATGTGAGGTTGCTGAGTGTTAGAATGTACTTTATAATGGTCGCTCGATTCCAGAAGATTAACCTGCGAGTACGTTAAACTTGTTACATATTCTGGAGAAAGGATTGGTATACTTTTGTTTTTGTCCCGAGAAAGAGAATCTAAGAAAATATTACCTTTACGATTTCCGAATTTGAGCTTGGACGTATATAAGCTGCCAAAATACTCAAGTTGAAATCCTGAGATGAGGACATGGCAAAGATTATAGGTAATAAACGGAATGAAAATGATACCAAGAACGTACACCATACATATGTTAATTTGGATGAGAATTTTGTTGAAATCAATTTATGCAAACTTAATCAACTTTGTGCACTAATCTCACCAACACTCGAATAAAAGAAATCTCAGTGACTTCCTATATGAACAAGCAAGGAGGTTTGTTGAGAGTGATAAAAAGTTAATCCTTGAAACCAGCCTCCTTTTGCACTAATCAGAAATATCAAGCTAAAAGCATCGATTGTATTGTTATACATGGAAATTATATAATTAACATGGTTTCTGCTCCAAACATGAATTTCAGAGAATCTAAAAGTTATAAATATAAAGCTGAACCAAGGAGAGAAGCTGCCTGGGGAAATCTTAAACTTACTCTGAAGGGATCTCCACGCAAAGATTGCACAAACATTGATGTCCCCGAACCTTTACCCTGAAGAAAAAGACCAAACAAATTTTGTCAGATTTAGTACGTGCAGGGTAGGCGTTGAAACAATTCCTCACAAGGAAACAGGGGTAATCTCCCAAGTATTCAAATTCTTCTTGAAGTTCTTATCCTCCTATACTCATTTTGTTTTCTCATTTAGCAATTTACATCTTCAAGTGCTTCCTTCATTTACTAATTGTTGCTTTCGCGTGTGATTCCTTATATAATAAAAGACTTGAAATGCAATAAAAACAATAAAATTGCAAAAAGTTCCTCAATTGGGAAAGATTGCAAGTTAGGTTATGGAAGTGTTCACCTAAACTACTAGTTATTTTGAGGCCTCATATCATACTTTTGCCACTACTCTCGTTAACATTAAGTAAGAGAAAATTGTTATGTAAACAGAGTGTTTAACCACAAAAGCAAAACATAAAGGAAGGGGAATCATTTGCATTTCAATATTTAATAAAGAAAGAAAATAAATATTAAAGAAAAACATTGATCAACCACCACCTTAGAGGTGAGCTAAATAATCTTCGTCTTTCAAACTGGCACAAGATGAATTCATATTATTCATTTCTTAAAAAGTTTGGTTCAAGCAAGCCAAATTTGATAATGAAACAATAAGAAGCTTCAGTATACCTCCAATGATACATCCTTCAACCGCCTCCCTGTACGAGCACAGCAAATACGAACTACATGTTCATCACAACTTCCACTTATAACATAATCCCTTCCGTTCATGTAATAAGACCGAGTGTAGTTCTGCGAACTTCCAGTTGAAGCTATAGCAAAGTCCAGATGAAGCCTTCCATCAACTGCCAACAGCTGTTTAACCTGGCAATGATACCCTATGTTCTTAATGGAGGACTAGTAATGATGAAGTCCAACATAATGAAAGTACCACAGAAGGTGGTCCCTATATGATGAACATGATAATTGAACATGACATGATGTACCGCGGCCCAAAAACTGAATTGAATAATATATTATCAAGAGCAAGAGGTGGCCGAAAACTAGCTATGATCACTAGATTATTCAAACTAGTGTAATTCCGTCTTTCTGAGGGTTTTGGAGCTTGAAACACTCTACGGTGGTTGCTTCTATTCTTCATCCATATCAAAACTCAAAAATTCTGCAGAATCGTGGTTCCTAGTTTTGTTCACCTTTTCACTTGTAACTGCTCTATTTGCTGTCAGCTCATGAGACATATCTTCTGTGCAACTCTGACATCAGTCCACAATGTCCATTGTTCTCCTTTTAGTTCTGTCTACCAGTTTGCCCATAATTTTCTATTCCCAAGAATATATATTAGAAAATGCCTAGACAATCTCCATTCCACCACTTTGTTTAGGGACAGTTATAACTTTTAGCATAAGAAAATTTCCGTGCATGAAACATTATTTACATCCTAAGACCGACTAACATCAAAGCTACAAGAAATATCAATACACTGTAACCTTTACTGAAGTAAGGGGAATTTAGCACTTCTAACTCAAGAAAAGAAGAAGCTACCTCATTGTCAATGGCTGAAACAAGAAGAAAATGATCATCTGGAGAAAAGCAAACCATCACATTCCCTCGAGAGCTTGAAGCAGTATAACAAGGCTGATTTGGTTTCTGTCTCAAATCCCACAACTTAACATCCTGATCAAATGATGAAGTGGCAAAGAGAGATGGGGAATGGTTCGAAAACTTAACGACATTAATATGTTCACGATGCATATCAGCAAAAACCTGCAAGCGTCTTCCACTGCTAATATCATATAAAGCAACATGTCTGGAGTATCCACTTGCAAGAAACAGTTCATCTGTTGAGTTGACATGAACAGATGTCAACTGATCAAACTCGTCAAAGGTAACAGGAGGAACGTGGTAAGTGCCTCTGCTAATTGTAGGTATATTTTGTACATCGTACAATCTAAGTGAACCATTATCTGAACCTGCAATGAGCTGAAACAGAACAACCAAGTGAGGGGATAGGAGAGAGTAATTTGCACAATAGATACAATAAAAATGAGTTACCACCAGATAAGAGTCCTTTTGCTATAAATAAAATTTCCTACAGATAACAAACATATGAAGAAATCAAAATTCTTCAAATCATAAAAAAAATCTTCTCAACTAAGACATGCATGTTTAACTTTCAATCCATTCATGAGATCCAGGGCCTTATTACCTATTGATGCTAAACAAAATTATATCTTCAACAAGGATGCCCCACTGAACCAGCAGCCCTGCTGGTAATAATGATAAATTATACAGCAAATGGTGAACAGAGAGATCAAATTAACTAAGTGGTCAGGTCTTGAATCAAAAGTAAACAGCAATGTAGGTATATTCTGAGTATCCTGGAAGTTCAGCGTGCAGCATCAAATTCCATCGTATTTGGATTCGACAATTACATATCGAGTTTGGTTCTGGAAATACTATAATGATAAATTATAATGACCACAAACTCACCCACTCATAGACAAGATACCATAAAAAAATGTGCACGGGCAAGAAAGAATCAGCACTCCTTGTGTTAAAGAAAATTTGTCTAGCAAGCCCAAATACTACAGTTGATAATTGTGATCATATAGCATCTGAAATTAAATGATAGGACCATGACCAATATATGATAAGTAGATAGCAATAGCTTCGGGACATGTGTAAACACCACGGCATTTTCCCACTATATGACACACAAAAGCGGGACTTTCAACACTAAATGTATATGTTTGCTAATAAATAGTGTTAAACCACTTTTCTTAAAGATTAAACTATCAAAAAGTATGTGACTTATTATTTAAATATTGTCTTCAACATGCCGTCTCATGTGTAGGTGGCCCATTTTTTTTCAATTAAAACCTAACACGTGAACGATCAAATGGTTGGTGGTGAAACTTGAATCCAAGATATTTGTCTAATCCGATACTATGTTTAAATCACTTGATCTAAAAGCATAAGCAATTAGAGAGAGTGGCATGAATATTATTTGAATATTTTTTTCAACAATTTTGCAAATAACATACCTTCGAAGGATACTTTTTGAGCCAACATAATCCCAGCACACTATTCATAGCTCCAAATGACGGAATGTAACTAACAATCTTCTCACTCTCATGGTTTACAACAACCACTTCGCCATCCAAGGTCCCAAAAACCATAAGGCTCGATTCAGATGGATGGTACTCAAATTGCCTTGGACGAAAACTTCTCCTGTCATCTCTTGATACACTACTCAAAATAGAAAGAGGGCGTAAGGTAGGCCACGTGGAAGATCCCACTTTTGCAGCAGATAATGACCTAGAATAGAAATGTTGAGACTTTCTGGATGCATAAGATAACATTTTCTTCGAGGTGTGTGTACGAGTAGGGTTTGCTCTTACTTCACGCTTCTGTAGAATACTAACCACACTCTCTTTATTATTCATGTTGTATGGTAGGTATTCAAAATGGCGCCTGAAGATATCATTGGCTGTTTCCCTGTCAACCTTTTGAATGTGCAAATTATCAAGAATTTTAAGGTTTGGTAATGAAGCTATCATGTAATCTCTGTAGTGTTTCTCATAACATATTGGTGATGGATGATGAGAAACGTATTTCTTTGAGGCAATGTAAGACATGTGCCTAGAGTTGGATGACCCGGGAGCGAATTGATCTTCATCTTCCATGTCCAGTGTGCCAAAAGATATCTGGAAAGACAATAACAAATGATAATGATTCTTAGTGAGGACAGTACTCCAAAGTTCTTCAAGCACTTAGAGAATGATGCATTCTTAAGAAGGCGTCCGTGATGGCATAAACCGAGAACCATTCGGAAATATGATTTTTTCCCCCTAAAAGTTGTAGTCAGAATCATACAGAAAGCTTTGTAATGTGTTGACATCTGAAAAAAAGAGGCTCATAAAGAAAGAAAAAATTGGTTTTTTTTTAAAACCATCGATTTCTAAACCCCAAGAAAAAGCAAAATAGTAGTATCGTGCCCAATGTTATGCATGTTGAATTAGTTTGCCCAAAACATCAGAAACCATTTATACCTCATTCTGCTGATCAACCAGTTCATTCCAACCAGGTAGTATATCAGGCAACAGCTCCACCAAACCGAAGTCCTGACGATCACCTGAAAAGTCAACTTCACTGTCATCTGAAGAATCTTCAGTAGTGATTCGATGATCATGATTTGCATCATAATCATTCAAATCTTCATATTCTATGCCCGAGGGTAAATATGGGATTGCTTCACCGTAGAGCGATGGTAATTCAATGTAAAGGCCAAAGTCCCTATGACCTGAACCAATGTCTTCATTTACTTTATTCCAGGATGACACAGGAGAGCTCCTTGTGTCACTGCATAACAAACAATTTTGAAATCGAAGTTCAACAAGCGAGGGGAGTTTGGATAGTGCTGCACTAGTTGTCCACAGATTTGCAATTCTTGTCTCACATAAAGAAAGGGATTTGAGATTTGGCATACAGGCAAAACAATCCTCTCGAAAACTTGTAAGTGAAGCACTGAAATCCAGGTTAAGTGCGTGCATCTGAACAAATTTCCCAACCATATTGAGTTTCCGAAAATGGGAGGACCTTAGGTTTAGCACTTGGCACGTTAAGCCTTGTCGAGAAAGATCCCTGAACAAGAAAGATCTCACGGTTACGAGTACACAGAGCTTGAGTTATAAAATCCAATCTGGAGAAAACGCCAAATAAATTTGTAATACGACATTAAGGTATCTTCACAAGCAGCAAAGGAAAACCTGGAAAATAAGAGACCTTGTGTGTGCATGAGCGACAAAGTTGAGACTGAGAAGGTTGAGGGAGGGTGAGGGAACAGAGAAACAGTAGAAGGTGTAGTGAACTGTAGCAAGTGTTAAAAAACTACAAACCAGTTGCTCAAGGTCAATTGTGCCGTATTTTATCAAACGCACACATGGCACCAAAAGGGGCATTCTGGAAGGTGCCAAGGAACCATACAAGCTCACACCAGTAAGAGTTCTCTTGAGGAACACGAGGTTGGGGAAACCCATCAAGGTCCCATCTTATCTTCTTATGAAAACACAAGGAAGTCTAACTACACAGCATCACAAAAGCTTACATTCACCCATTCTTGAGCACAAAACTACAAAAGGTGCGAACTAACAAAATAAATGAGATGTCCTGATAAAAGAGTCACTCACGTGGCTAAAAGCTAATATTAGCATACAAGGGTACAGCATTTGTTAAGCAAAATGCACCGAGGACAAGGAAGTAGAGAATATGAATGAAGGATAATTTGGCTCCACGAAATTAGGATGAAATCTCTCCTCCCACATTGAGAAGATAGGTTAAGATTCCACTTGACAGTATAGTCAGCAACCGTTATATCCTCAAAGAAACAAGTGGTCCATTACTCTGATTATATAATGCCTTTTTTATTATTCTATAAAAGTACAAGATTCCAGAAATTTTAGCACTAGGCATGTATCCTTCTTTCCTCTAATAACTCAAAAATCACATGACTACCATAATTAAATAATACATATCAAGCTTTGGTAATTATTATATGATATTATTCTATGTTTTGGCAGGCACAATATCCAAAGTATCTGTCTGTTGAGAAAGTGGAAAGAAAGGAAGTTTTCTTCATTGCCACCCCAAAAAAAAATGAAAAAAAAAAATAAAAAATTCATGTAGGAAGGAGTGAAAGGGCACAACCACATACAGCAAGAAACCCTTTCCAAATGAGATGTCCCTGATATCAACAACTCGAAGCTTTTTGTTGACAGCACGCAGCAATGATGAAACGTGTTCCCCACTCAGTGCACAAGAAGATCTATTTATCATGTCAACTGCATCAATCTCCGAAGAATCAATTTCCATCAATAGATCAAGAAGTGGGTAGAAATCAACATCCTTCAAGTCGTCCAACAAAACCACAAGGCTGGACACCTCATGACGTGCTTTCTTGAGCTTAGCCTGTATCACAAGACAGCTTTACTAATCAAATATAGTTTTTGATTTTCACCCACGGAAATGGATAGCAATAATTGAAGGTAGAAAAATCACAAAAAACTTATTAAAAAGAACAATAAAGGATGTCAGCTTCCACGTGCAATTCAAGTTGAAAGGTTAAGGTTAATAGGCATTGAATAAATACCTTTTAAAGAATCAGGAAACCTTTCACAACTAGAAGCATGGCTCCAGAAACACTAGAAACAATTTATAAAGATACAGAGAAAATGGCAATTCATAGGAAGTTGGGGAAAATGAGTAAACTTTTTGATAATGTGATTAAGATGTCAAAAATCTCTTATTTAATGTGCTTCCATTAACATAAGTGCATGCTAAACATGAGAAATACAAGTCAGTTTTACAGATAGGTACAGACTAGGACATGATGACAGAGAACATGGTTAATGCAACTGCACATTTTTATGGTTATTCCTTTAACAAGACTGCTAGCTCATGCTCTCTACTTGATTTGCTAAAAAATGCAGAACAGCAAAGATTCATAATGCCCTTGGTTTGGAAAGAATCACAATTTTTTTGTATTAAAATGTAATGCTTACTGAAAGTCCTACCTATGTTCTGACTTCACCTAAGAACCATGATTGATTAGTAAGGAAAAATGTTTTGAGTCTAAGTTATACACATTGATGCTTAACACAAACTCTTTCTACTTGATTTGCTAAAAAATGCAGAACAACAAAGATTCATAATGCCCTTGGTTTGGAAAGAATCACAAATTTTTTGTATTAATGTAATTTTTACTGAAAGTCCTACCTATGTTCTGACTTCACCTAAGAACCATGATTGATTAGTAAGGAAAAATGTTCAACTCTAAGTTATACACATTGATGCTTGACACGAACAGATATAACCCCTTTACTCCAAATAAATGTGCTGCTAAACCCAATAATGTCTCAATTTTCAATTTGAGTGTAATCTTTTGAATTCCGAAAGGAACATAGCAGGGCATCATATGAATTATTAAAAACACGTCACCAATATTGCATCACTCGAAGTGTTAACAGTCCAGACTTGTTTTTCTTGTTACCGAATAGGCACGAAATTAAATTTTGGACTGCCATAGAAGATAAACTAAAAAATTACCAATTCAAAAAGATAACCATTAACATACCAAGAAAAAGTGCTATCCATTAAAGTGGAGAAAAGTATGTATAATGAATGTTATCCAAGAAAACAAAAGGAATCGAATCAAGTCATCCAAAGATCCGTTTGTAAAATATCTCCAGTAGGAAAGAAAGGTAAAATATAAATACAAGTAAAAACTACATACTAGCCAAGTATAAAATCACCTAGAAAAAATCCCATGAATTCATCTGTGACATTACCAAGCAAGACAAATTAGTTATAATAGCATGCACCCCCATACACTACTTACAGTGGGGTGATACATTACACAATTATTATGACTAACTCAATTGAGGAAAAGCAAATATAATGGAGGAGCGTGTGCAAAAATCTCCAACTTAAATTTAGATTCTAGAATGTAATATAACATCAATCCTTGGATTCCATTTGAGCTATTTTTGACAGAGGGAAGGTATAAGTAATTAACGAAATCTATGGATGAAAAACTGACCATTCAACTTCCATGTATCAATGTGCTAACTGGCATACCAAGAGCTAAGTTTAGGCCACCAGACTTGTATGAGAATGAAGTGTTTATTCATCAGAAATCATTTATAATTTCTAACATTAAGCACCAAAAATTCTGCTTTCAGACGAAGATCGTCATAGAATAGGATAGCTTTAGATATCGTACTACCCAACAAAATAAGTCACATGTACGAGAAACCTTTCTTACCAAGACACATCTTTGAGTAGTCACGAGCTAAGCAATAAATTCATTTCAATAAAAATCATCACTATTCCTTATCCCATATCTAGAGCTATATTATCTTGTCATTAAAAATAAACTGAATATACACCATGTGACATAGTCATATGACCAACCCCATTGTAGCTATAAAAGAAACCAGCTGAAACAACTGAATAAAAGATACTCATAAATCCTTCCAAAGTTTTGCATTAGCATATATACCCTATACTGTAATTCCATAAAGACTAAGGACACCAAAAACAGTTATATGTTGTAAGTTCATTCGTGCCATAACGAATCTCGTGTAAACAAAAAGGATGAAATATGGATGATAAACCTTAAATACTTCAGCCAGAATTGCTTTATTTGGCAGAATTCCTTGCTTCTTGCATACATCAAAGTACCTGAAAATGGTGCCGCAATATAAACAGTTCAACAGAAATTTCATTGCAAGAGTGGTAAGCCATGGTTGTTTCAGCGTAAAAGTAAAAGAAAATCGTCAAATTCTCTTTTATTAAGCACTTACTAAAATTAGTGCCCATAGTATCTTCACCAAAATAATATTAATCATGCAAAAACTAATACCATTTTTTACAGGATTTAAAGCAACAATTGGATATCCCAAGTTATAAACATCACAAAATTCAGAGGTGGAATTGAAAGAAAGAACAGTAAAACAGCATTCCGAAATTGAACATTAGGCAACGTATCCAACAGATCACTGGACAAATGATTTTCAATTGCAGAATATTTCAGCATCTGACTCCTAATCTTTCTTTCTAAATTAATCAAATCTTAATAAGTCTTTTGCCACCAATCTCAATCATCAGTAAATAATATATACTTCAATAGCAAAATAATTAAACTAACATGCCGCATAAGAACTTAAAAATCACATGAATTAAAAAATAAAAATAAAATGAATTCCACAGTGAAATTAGGTCGAAAAGTTCACCTTTTCTCTAAGGTGCCGATATCAGTAGCCATAGAAATGTTTCAGTGATTCGATTTCCGTCGGCTATTCGAGCATTGAAATGTTTTGCACGCACATAAATTAGGCTCCCTTCTTTTTTATATAGCGACTAAAATTTATTATAAACAAATTTTTATTATAGTATTCATTATTAAATTACTCTCTCTCTCCCTCCCTCTCTCTCTCTCTCTCAGCTTTTTTTATTTTATTTTATTTCTTGACGGGTATAAGTTTTGTTGGGTCGTTCCAAACTTTTGCGAAATATACAGTGAGCTTTTTTTTTTTTTTTAATAACCGTGGATATTCGGGCCAGCTTGCACGTATCTTGACTAATCTCAAGGGACCCTGAAGTTTACGATCGGGTACTCACCTCAATGACTCTGAGAGGACTCAGACTGATAAACAATAGGGAGCAAACTCAAAATCTGACCAATACAGTGAGCATTTTAACACCAGTCACCAAACAACTTTATCTTTTCGAAGATATAATAGAACTCGGTCTTTCATCATTTTGTTTATTGCCTCTTTGAATAAGTACAAAAATGCAACTTTAAGAAAATTGTAGCAAGTCCTAAATCTCTTCAAAATGAACAAATAAATTTTCTTCTCCAACCACCCCATTTTTCAACTCAATCCACCCCCACAACTCCACCGCCAATACGTCATTACGGTTCCATATCAATTCTCCCAACTGGAGTAATTATGGAGTGTAGGTGGGCTATGCGCCCAACCTGAATTATTAAAATTTTTCACACATCATAGGCGTAACGAATCAATGTCAAAACCAAATGATGTACGCATTAATTATGACCTTATACATCACTATATCAAGAATGTCACATTTTTGTTGACACGCATGCAATGAGAGCACAATGTTATGAAAAATGATTGACAATTAGTAAATGTTTGATGCGCTAGCGACGATGACACGTACCTCAAATTAATAGCTGCATGGCATTCTCGCAAGTAATAATACAATTGACTTGCAAGGGAGGTCTAATGATGCTAGCTTAATAGCAATACATTTGTTGAGTGATCGAAAGGACGGCCAAATTGTCCATCTCCACGTTATTGGTTGTTTCGAGTTAACATAATGTAACGTCATCTTGCACACAACTAAAGTCTATATAAAGAGGCCAATACCCTCCAAATATAGGGAATTCAATTCACAAGCTATATTTCCCAAAAAATACTCCACCTTTGAATAAACTCTCAACCCTAAGTCCCTCTTTACCTACTTAAAATCGTAACTCATAACTCTACTGCCGCATTACACCTTGTTATATCTAACCGAATGTTGCAGATGTAGATCAATTTGTCCTCTAATTAAAATATCAACTAAATTAGTAAAATATGAACACAAAAGCATAGGAACGATTAAAGTTAGGATCTCCAACTTTTGCTCATAGAACATTTTGGGTCCTTAACCTTTAAAATAGAGAACTTTGGTAGACAAATAACCGACGTTTGTTTCACAACAGTGAGACAACGACCAACATCATCCCACTAAGTACTACCTAATTTACCAGAGCATAAGCATTTACCAGTTCCAGTCAAACCTGGATAATTCTTCACAAATTTTAAAGCAGAAACCAAAGCACTACCTAATTTACCAGAGCATACGCATTTACCAGTTCCAGTCAAGCCTGGATAATTCTTCACAAATTTTAAAGCAGAAACCAAATCAAACTCAGTAAAAGGAAAGCAAAAGCTGAAACGTTAACATTCTATGCAAGGATAATTGTAACCCCACTGGACAAAGGAAAAATGCCACCCAACAGCTATATAACCTTCTAAACCGATTTATACACTGTTCTAATCACTGAGAACCGATTGTAGTTTTCTTTAAAACAAACTTAACCGAACTCTACCACACCACCTGGTTCTGCTTTGGGACATCCTTGAAAGAACAAGCATTATAGTCTCAAATAAGGATGCATGTGCACGGCATATCAAGTAAGATAGTCATCTGAATTTTGAACCATGGACCCCTAAATTTTCCTTCCAATGGTCAGACTGCAACAGAAAGCACGGGGCAAAACACAGCTGAACATTCCAACATATACGCAAAATTGATAAATGAGCTTAACCTGACTTCTAGCAGTAATTAAAGCAAAGCTAATAAAATAATGATATCTAAACACAGATCAAAACACAAGGAACGGCAAAGCATAATGAGGTCTGTCTACATCTTCTCAACAAAGTGAACACGAACCAGAGTTACATAATCGTATTAAGAGATTTCAGAATTATAAGACGGCTAATATGAGAATAAAATCCAATCTTACAAAACGCGTCATACAATGGAAACAGTAGCCATAACATGGGGCTAAAATGACACCGGGAGAACCAACAAAGGACCTTTTTCTGCCACTTCTCAACACATTTATCGGCCCTTTTCAAAATTAATGCGCGATCTACCAGATGTTTCGTAACCATCACGCATAGAGCCTGCACCAGCCTTCAAGGTTCCTGCAGTACCAACTTTCTCCATGGCCTTCTTCCCTTTCTTCACCTCTGTCAAAAACTGATCCAAACCA
The DNA here is from genome assembly GCA_903798325.1 of Fraxinus xanthoxyloides. Lineage (NCBI taxonomy): Eukaryota > Viridiplantae > Streptophyta > Magnoliopsida > Lamiales > Oleaceae > Fraxinus > Fraxinus xanthoxyloides. Next base: position 12,435 of record CAIGRL010244160.1, read on the forward strand.
AATGGATCAGCTTCTTCAGCCTCTCTTTCAAACTCAACTGGCCTCTCTCTTTGACCAGTTCTTTCAGATGTTCCTGTAAATGCCTTGTCAGGCTTAAAACGATCTGTTTTCATTAACTTGTCCAGCTGTTCATCCGCACCTCCATACATCTCGTCGTCTGCATCCTTCTTCGGTCTGTACAGAGTAGTCATAGTTGATTGAGCAGTAAATAGGCCCTTATCGTATATGTTGTAAGCATCATCGGTGGCAAAACCAGAATCCATCCCTTTCTCCTGGTTGAACAGTCTCTGGTCATACATAACTTCACCCCCTCTCCCAGCTCCCGCGGAGGCCATTCCAAGAGCGACTTTCTCACTAATATCACGATCTCTATCCCTCGTAATTTTGCTCTTCTTCCCCATTGCAGCATCTTTAGCCTCCAGCCTTCTCTCCCTTTCCCTCTCACGGCGCCTCTCCTCACGAATTTTCTCCCTCTGTAACCTCTCCTCTCTTTCCTCCTTTGTCTCCTTGGGGGCATCTCTCACACGCTCATAATCAACACTCATGTCATCACTGTTGATTGCACCCCTCTCAGAAGGCATTTGTGCTGCAGCAGCAGGAGCAACACCAGTTCTCTCCGATCTCGCCTTCCTGGCCAACTCCCGCAGCTCCAACTCTTTCTTCTCCTTTTCTTTCATCATCATCTCCTTCTGAACCTTTGATCTCATTGCAACAGCCTCTCTTGCCTTCTGCTCGGCAACATACAAAGCCTCTGACAATTTAGCAAAATTGTCATTAATCTGAACATCCTGAAGCCCCCGACCATCAGCAGCCAGACGTTTGTCAAGAGGTATTGTATACCCCTTAGGGTTCTTCCAGTTTGAAATACATGGTGGAATCTTCCAGTCCTGCTGATCCTTCACGGTCACAGGACGAGGTGGAGAGTGCATAATTGGCACTGGTGGAGAACCAGATGCCTTTGGGACCCTCTTATGTTTAAACTTGGGTGGATCCAAGGGGTCCACTGGCATTTCAACCATTCTGATAATTCTTTCCTTGGCTCCTGAATTAAATGCTGCTGACTGTTGAGATGGCTTGTACTTAATAAACTTAGAATCCGAAGACTGTGTTGGAACATTTTTTGGTTGCGCAGCACTCAACCTCACATTCACAATCTTCTCAAGTGCAGCCTTAGTTTCCTGTGTCGTCTCATCAATCACTTTCTGCATCTCATCCACGTCCATCTCCTCCTCTTTCTCATCATCTTTCACAACCTTTGGGACCAAATCCCTATGCTGCGAATACACAATCTTCTTTGAATTCTCATCCTGCCTCACGATTGCATCATATCTCACATTCCCGTGCTCATCTACTGTAAGAGGCAAAGTCTTTGAACCGGGATTCTGAGACTTGCTCCTTCCCATACCAAGTGGGTACTGTGCATAGTGGATTTCTGGAAATGCTCCTCCATCACCAAAGTCCTCAGGCTTCGAAGGTTTAAATCCAGCCCGTTTCAAGTATGGCGGCACTGGCTTGGGCTTGACCATCTCAGATACTTCAGCCTCAGATGAGCTGTACCTTTGTTTGAACCAAGGATCATTAGAGTGGTCATAATGTGTAGTCCCCGACGACTTTACTGGTGGAAGAAGGTCCTTTAATGCAGCCATCACCCCTTCCTCACGCTAAATCTGCAAAAAGTTAAAAGATAAAAAATAAAAACACAATAACTCCACCAGAATATATTTTAGAAACCAAAATATATGAATCCTTTAAAATTTTCTGTAAATGCAATACAACAGCACGGACATTTTCTTAAAGAGCTCTTTTTCCATNAGCCCGTTTCAAGTATGGCGGCACTGGCTTGGGCTTGACCATCTCAGATACTTCAGCCTCAGATGAGCTGTACCTTTGTTTGAACCAAGGATCATTAGAGTGGTCATAATGTGTAGTCCCCGACGACTTTACTGGTGGAAGAAGGTCCTTTAATGCAGCCATCACCCCTTCCTCACGCTAAATCTGCAAAAAGTTAAAAGATAAAAAATAAAAACACAATAACTCCACCAGAATATATTTTAGAAACCAAAATATATGAATCCTTTAAAATTTTCTGTAAATGCAATACAACAGCACGGACATTTTCTTAAAGAGCTCTTTTTCCATGGTCAATGAAATCAGGCCTTCCTTTAAATTGTTTATCGGAAGTGTGATAAAAAATTCAATTTAACCCCTTTAGAGAAAACAATTTGTACTACTTCTCTGCCTTTAGCTTCTTCACTACAGAAATGGTTGTAGTTCTTACCCCAATCCCCACCCCCCCACACGGTGTCCTCCCTTCTGGACCCTCACCCCTTCTGTGAGCTCCGGAAACTCCATCTAAGAAATCCACAAGAGGTGGAATAATCTGGTTCTGTGATTGTTTTCGACTTCATTAAAAGATATAAAGACACACTAAGAGGCCTATACAATCTGTAGCATCAAGAAAATTCCATTTTTATCGACATGCTTCTAAGATGAATGCTGTGCAAAAATAATGTTCATGTTAAATATATCGTGTGAAGTTTCAGGAATTTTTTATCAGGAGATAACTTTTTTATAGCTTTTTGTTATATTTCCTTCAAATCTTGATAATGAATGTTATCCTGCTCTGCCAGGGACTTAACCATGGCTGATGGCATTACATGGGGCCTGAAAATTTCACTGTCGGGGTTAATACTTAATTAGATCTGAAGTATTGGTGGGGATGGTGATGAAGATGGTGTTTTAGGAATTTCAATTAGAAGGAATAGAATATAAACAGCAAGGCCTTCTTAAAAGACCTGCTACTCTTTTATGAAATAGTGGCCCAGTATTCGTGTTTAAAAAAGCAGCTATTTAATCCACTTAATTTGCAAAAATCAATAACTTGTAAAGATTTATTTATAACTCAAACAGCAACAATTTGGAAGAAGCAGAAAGAGACCAATTTGACCATATTAAGAAAGCAAAATCACCAAAATTTTGAAAAATACAAAAGACCGTGTTTCAAAGGGAGCTTATCCAGAATTTTGAAGAATCGGAAAAAATAAAAAAAACAAAAAAAAAAGGGAATCTTACCAACCATCAGGGACAGAACTAATCAAATATTAGAGTAGGTTTAAAACCTGGAAAAAAAAGTCATAATAACCTATAACCAAGGAAATACAAAATATGAGATTTACTTGAAATCACTAGCAAAATTTCATAAATACAATACCATGTTTCCCAACATCTGATGTTGATGACAAATTCAGCCAAAATGAATTTTCAAAGAAAAAGCTCGAAGCAACAATGTGTAAATCCCGCAAGAGATAATACAAAGCTCTCACAAAAAAAGAGCACGGAAATAGATATTCAGAAGTGGTTTCAAATGAGTTGGTAAAAACTCGGACTATAAAAGCTTTCCCAAACGTAACATCACTGCTCACAAGAGTACTGAATTTGTCATACTGACACATTCAATTTCAAACGACAACAAAAACAATCTTAAAGGAACAAGTATTCAGCCAACAAATAGTATCCTTCATTAATATTTGGCCAACAATTGTAATGAATCAGACCATTAAACAAATCTCCATCAGTTAAAAGTTCAAATTACCCACACGAATGCAAATATAGTGTCATGACGAGACAACACGAAAGCTATAAACACATAAATACTGTATATATTCTCTATTGTTGTAGACTTGTAGGATTGCTAATTTTTGTCTTGATTTTGAGTTCGGACCAGCTTGGTTTTCTTCGGCTAATAGGCTCCAAAATTAAATCCTCCTCTTCTCACAGCAAACAAATTTTAATTTTCGACATTCATATATAACTTTCTGAGATTTATACAGAATTTGGGGTTGGATAAATCTGAAAAACAATTTAAATGACTTAAAATTACAATACATCTGAAAAACTAAAAATAACCATTACATCAGCTAATTGCAAAGTTGATGTCTTCAATTTGGAGGATACCCCACTGGATCTTGCTCCTAGGTATTTCACCTATTACACTTGAGGGGCAGCCAGTTTTTAAGGCAAGGAGAAAAACATAAACAACCGCATAAAAAATTAAAGAGAAAAGTTGTCGAAAAATCACTGTTGCTAGAGGAATAATTTCATCGAGAAACTACAAGATAAATAAATAAATTATAAGGAGTTGAGTTGAAATTAAATCATTCAGATCGGTGCGATTTCAACGTATAAAGCCCATTCTTATTTAAAAAAATTTAAAAATACATAACAATCTGATACTACCTTCGAATTTTGTTGACGAAGAAGCTGAGTAGAAATCACTGCAACACAAGATAAATTGGTGCCAATGAATATCAGAATACGTCTCCCGTTTTGCCTCTCCCGAGTCTCCCCTAATCTATACTGTGATACCGATGAAGAAAACCTTAGCCGACTGTCTCCCTTTCCTTATTGACTGCTCGTTTAAGCCCAATTTAAAAAAAAAAAAAAA
>CAIGRL010244173.1:0-11808 GCA_903798325.1 Fraxinus xanthoxyloides
CCCGCCAACCCGTCGGGGCGGATTTTTTTCGCCCCATTCGGAGAGGGGCCCCGTCGGGGTGGGACGAGGATTTTTGCCATCCCTAGTTCTCCATGTGATTCAAATGCTGGATTGGGTTAAGGGATGAAGTTTCACGTCAAATAAAGATGAAAATATAAATCAATTTATAAGAGAGCGAGCTAATAATGTTGACATTTTAAGATGAAATTTCAAATCTTAACAACATCTACACTTTTGAGGGAGCTGCAACCTTGTGTAATTTTTTTTATTTTTTTTTTTTGGCATTAGTTTGCAAACCGTAAGCTAAAGCTTACGCTTTAACATTTAACTTATGTTTTAACTACGTGTCCATCGTATATTACTGCTAATCTTTTGTTCTCAGATTATTAAAGAAATGCTATACGATTGAATAACGTTTATGATTTGTTTTAATTTGACACGAAGTTTCCACGTACCAAACATTTGGTAATAACTGTACAATTGGACACTAATTGACAATTTGGATGAACGAAATATCTGATATGAAAAGAATAAAATTGGACGCAATAACCAACAAATTTTCTCACACCCCTTTTTCTTGGAAAGTGTTAAGCTTCGACATCTGATTAATAGTAAATATCTCACATCGAATAAAATGAAATTGATAGAGATAATTGCACCATATATCAAATTTTCTACATCTTTTAGGATTGACGTCATGTACTGCTCGCCCGACCCTCATGGAAAAAAATTCTCCCAACCAAAATCTTTCTCATTTAAATTGGTACGTAGAGAATTGAGTATGACAACAGCTGAAGCACAGCAAATTTCTTTCTAGTCCGAATCAGAATCGGGATAGACAGATGATCTAACTGATGTCCGTTTACTATCAAGATAATCATCGTTATCTTCTTCTCCTTTCTTCTCATCAATCATTCCTGCAAAATTATAGCTTAGAAACTGCAGCAACATATCCAAGTCGCAAAGCATTTTGTATAAAACCATCACCTTTCTTCAACAGAATAACTTCAAGAGTCCTCGTGCTGAAATCATCTTTACCTCCCATGTCATCAAATCCAACCAGCCTCCCTATCGCAATTCCTTTCCTGAAATAAAAAAAATAAAAAATAAAATAAATCCCAATCCATATAAACAACATATAACTCTGAACTGGATCAAGCTCGGCATATATTCACTGCCTATCAGAAGGCATTCATAGACTGCCGACCAAAAACTAAAGTACAAAAATAATCATTTCCTTGTAAGTTGTGACCCAATTTAAGAAGATTCAGAAAGCTATACCAACCCTTAAAATTGTCTCTTATTCTAATGGCTTGGAGCCTACCAATTGTAAAAAATGACATCATCCCTTTCCGACCAATGAAAACTAAAAGCCTGACAGTAAGACACGGTAGTCAAAGATTCTACACAATCTATTGTTAAACTTGTTTCTCACTTTTGTGGAAGTGTGTTAATTGGTAATATTTTGTTAGAATACCATGTTGTGACTTGTGATGCTCGGACTCTTGTTTCTGGTCGGCATACCCGTGTCGACACGACACGGATACGGGTATGAGATATGGGATAGACACAACAATTTTCAACCGGAAATGGCAACCTAGGAAGGTTGACCACGGAGGCGCCATCGCGGAGGAAGGAAGCACCAACTGTCCAGGTGAGGAAGACGAATTGTTCAGGCATCAATTTGAATTAGCGGCTGAGGAAGAAGAACTGTTTATGCTATGATTTTCATCAATTTAAGTTGGCAGGTGAGGAAGATGACCAGTAACCCTAATTTGTTGAAGGAGAAATGAAGGGGCGTGGTCTACTTGTTTGGCCAACCAACACATGTGCTTCAACATCTATATTGGGTCACTATCTTGTAAGCCAATTATTTAATAGAAGCCAACTAAGAAAAGGTTTATAGGAGGGTTAAATTCACCGATGGTCACCCAACTTTATACTTAGTATCATCATGACCATTCAATTTGATTTTGTTTCACCATGGCCATCCAACTTTATATTTAGTGTCACCATAGCCACCTAATTTAATTTTATTTCACAATGACCACCCAATTTATTTTCACTAATTTTAAAAGGGGTAAAACAGTAACTTTGTATTATATATAAAATAAATTTAAAAAAAAAACAAAAATAAAGTTTTTTAAAAAATTCTAAAAATGATTATTTTAAAATAAGTTTTTATTTTATTTTATTTTTCTGAGTAATTTTTTTAAAATAAGTTTTTATTTTATTTTATTTTTCTAAGTAACTTTTTTTTTAAGTAACGTTTTTTTAAATAAGTTTTTATTTTAACTTTTAAAAAAATTATTTTATATATGTAATGCAAAGTTACCGTTTTACCCATTTTAAAATTAATGAAATGGTAAAAAGAAGTTGGATGGCCATGGTGAATTGTTATATGAAATTGGGAGGTCATGGTGAAAAATTGTATGAAATTGGGAGGCCATGGTAAAATAAAATTAGGTGACTATGATAACACTAAGTATAAAGTATGGTAGTCATGGTGAAACAAAATCAAATTGAATGACCATGATAACACCAAGTATAAAGTTGGATGACCATTGGTGAATTTAATCATTTATAGGATGAATTGTATATTAAAAAGTGAAATAAACTTTATTTTTGTAAGAATTGAATTACTTTTTTTTACCCTTAATTAAAAAACGAGAGGGAGGTATTCTAAATCTTAAAAAGGAGGCAAACTTATTATCATTTAAATTTACCATTTCCCCCGAATTAAAAATCCAGCTAAATCTATTTTTTATTTAACTATTTATATATGATGCAATAAGTATAAAAAAAACTAATTACTTCATATTGTTAAATTAAAAATATATATTTTAATCAGCATGTCAACAATGTAACGTGTCAGAATTTTTTCAAAAAATTGTGTATCCACGCACTCGTGTCGTAAATTTGAACTCTTTTTAACTATGTTCCATTTTCCTATATTTTAGAAAATAAAAGATCGATATTTAGATACGTACATGTACTCGTACCCGATGTCCATACCTGAGTCCGAGCATCATAATTTGTGACAAATAAAATCAGAGAAACAGAATGTACCTCTGAAAACATTTAATTTTATTGCAGACCCCTAAAGTAAATTCTCAAGTCCAAAGTAGCTATTACTTGAGATCTCTCAAGGTGCTTCTAAGATCCTCATCCAAGGATGAAAGGGGTAATAAGCCCATTTTTTAAAAATAAAGTTACACAAAATTATTAACTTAAAATGGGCATTTAATAAGAATAATGAGATTGAGGGTGTGTTTGATGGATATTATTAATAAAAGAATGTATTTTAAATAGTGATATAATGGGAAATATGTAATTAAAAAGTAAAGAAAAATTATTGACGTGATGGAAAATATTATTTTATTGAATAATGTGCAGTTGAAAATGAGTTACGAAATAATATATTTTGAAAGAATATGTGTCAAACAGGGCTTGAGTCTTTACTTTACATTGGCCATTAAAAAGAATAAAAAAGACAAAGAAAAGCCTTTTTTAAAAGAAAATCCAAAATCAAATAAGAGGAAATTATCAAGAAAGGGATATTTGCTAATAATCACTAATCCGATTCAAACTATTTTCTACAATCGAGTTGTAATCACTAAATTAATCTAGATCTTGGTAATTATTAAGCAATTCTATTAATCCTATTTTCCTAAAATCAAACAAAGTATTTTTCTCTAAACAAACATGCCAATAGTGTCTTAGATTTGATAGGCATACTCAGTGTTATAACCAGCTAGAAAAATTGAGATCCAAACATATAGAATGTGATTCACTGATAATTATAGAGATTTCAATCACAAAAAAATATTTGGGAAACCAACTCAGAAATGAACGAAGCATACCATCAATAAATAGTTAAAGAGGACTGACCTGAATAGTATGACACAAGGCAATGTTTTGATTCCCAGCTTTGTAACGAAGAAAGGTGCATTCTACAGAAATATTTTATAACGAATAGCCTTAGTATTTTTCTAGTGAATGAAATTAAACACTAGCACGAAGAGTACAAATGAATATAGGTGACAAAATGGTGGAGGGAAGTAAATTTCTCTGTAATTTTTTGAAATCTAAGCTAGCAATTATTTAGTCAGAACATCAGTTATACAATGCCAAAATAGTTATTTCCATCAATCAACTACCCCTCATATCAAATAAGGAATAATCAATTTTCCTTCCACAAGGAGTAAAAATGAGCTGGAAACTATTTATCAGTCAATTTTAAAATATAAGGAGCATAAAGGTTTTGTATCTCTAAATGCAAAACTAGCTTCTATGTAAATATATAATTATACTCAAACAAAACACACATATATTTAAACATCATTAAGTAAATAAATTGCTCAATTTTGTGTTAAGCACGGAATTATTGTTTGTTACATATGCAAGGTGGTCAAGTATTCTAAGGTAGCAATTATTTAGCCAGAACATTAGTAGTTACACAATGCCTAAAATGTTATTTCCACCATTCAACTATCCCTCATATTAAAGAAGAAAGGAATGACCACCCCTCCTTCTGCAAGGAGCAGAAATAAGGTGGAAACTCTCCGTCAGTCAATTTCAAAATATATGGAGCATAAAGGTTAAAACTGACCTCAGCGTCCAACTTGACGAATTTGGTGCTAAAATGTATTGGAGCGAGGCACTTCAAATGTTTGTCCATAATCCTAAAAAGAGTCATTAAAGATATTAGAATATTTGTCAAATGAAATTAAACATGAAAATCCCAACTGTGAAACGTGTACTAAAACGTGCAAGGCCTCATACAAAATATTAGTCTCACCATCATCACAAATTTTGACTCGAGCACATTCCTCGAGGATGTAAATTTCTTTCTTTCTTTTTTCTCCTTTTTTTAATGAAAGCATTGACGATGTAATTCTAGCCAACAAGAATTATGTGAAAATTATAATTTTCAGGCTAAAGGGTAAGCAAACTTCTCGCATCACAAATGAAAAGTTCCCTCTATCATTTCTTTACATAGAGAGAGAGAGAGTCCTTACTTGCAACGGTAGAACTCCTGATGGTAGAAGTGACAAATCACTTTATCACTTCCGGTAATTTCACCCAAAAAGTCTGCTTCAGTTATCTCCCTATACTCTCCATGCCCTTGCATTTTCAATTCTTGTCGCTTCTCGGCTTCTTTCTAAAAGAACAAATTCAGGAAAACACTATTTCTACCATTCAAAATCCAACCCCAGATAAAAGCACAGTAAGGCGTTTGATAGGAGCACGCCAAGTTACAAACCTTAAGAGCTGCAATCCTATCTGCATGCAATTTTTCCAGCTCAGGGTCCTGTTGTAACACAATGATTGTACACAGCACATTTTTGCGGCAATAAAGAGAGAAATTATAACTTTATTCTCCACTTACATCCATCAATTCATCAAGATCAAATTCCTCATTAACAGAAGACGATGCATGTCCCTTTTCTTGAGCAAGCAATTCCTGTAGCGAACTCATGCATGAGATACAAGTGTATAACGCTAGCAAATTGGCACTACATTGTTTATTGAAATTTCTAAGGAATGTAACTTTCTAGCATATAAGTAAAGTTCATTCGTCATTTTTCATTGTTTACTTCTTGAAAATTTTTGCAAAGATTGAATGCAATAACCATGCAAAACTATAAAGAGTAGTTGAAAATATCAAAACTAAAATGGCAAATTCAAATTTTGAAGAGAAATCTTATATCTTGCTCACAAAAAAATGGGGAAAAAGGAATAATCATGAAATGGGGATCACCTTTTGGTAATCACGGGCTGCAGCAGCCATTACATTGCCGAAAGCCAAATTAGAGAGGGTTGATTTCACTGAATCGGGATCCATTTCTCTTTTCACTGTGATTAAAATTTCATGTTCATCATATATAAAAGAAGAAACAAATTAACCTATCCACCCACATAGAGAAATTACATTCTTCAATTTCAGAAAAATAAGATAAAAACTTGCCAAGATCTAGGTTTATATAGAACTTACAAGCCAAGGGTGGAAAGATAGTTTGAATTGAAGTAGCAATTATCATTTAAAAAGAGGGAAACAAAATACTAGTGACCTTTCTAGATAAATTTCTATTATTTGATATTGGGGAATTTTTCCAAAAAAGGCTCTCTTTTTTTTTTCTTTTTCTAATGGCCACAATAAAATGAAGACTTTTAATTTTCAATTTTTAAATGCCCATTTTAAAACTTAAAAATCTTCTATTACTTTATTAAGAAAAGAGCTCCCTTTCATCTTGTTCTATTCGCCCTTCAGTCTCTGAAACTCATTTTCTCAAATTCGTTTTCAACCACACATTCTCCCAATAACAAAATTTTGAGTGTAGACCTACGACGTGCCTTACTTTTCAACCCCATATTCTCCAAAAAATGAATTTTCACAACTATTTTAAAAAGTATCTCTAATGTCGTATACACACACTACTACACCACATAATGTCGTATTTTCATATAATACAATATTTTATTATTATTTTGTATTGAAGGCAATTGTGGCAAACTAGTTTTCAATGAACTGGTTCTGATTTCTTCTAGAAACCCATCCATCACTCCATTGGCATTACCCGAACCGGACCAGTGTCCAATTCCCCATCAGATCTCCCAGTGGTTTGGGGGTGAAACTTTCCATGATAGATACTGTTGTTCAAGTCTCACTTAGCTACAATTAGGGCCAGTCCTAAAACTTTCACACCTTAGTCAAACTCTAAACGTTGGCCCCTCAAATCTGATATCAATTTAGATCAGCTAAGGAAGAAACTCACCAAAGGCCATTTTAACAGACATGAAAGGACAAGATCAGCTATTTACAAACAACCTCAATGCAAAAAATTGACTAGTACAGTAGGTTGAGCCTCTGAAATGTCACCACAAATTATGTAAGGTGTGGAAAATATGGACCGATACTTATAGAAAAGGCCAAAGCTCTGATTCGTGTTTATTAATGGAAAAGGTAGGAGATGACATGGTACTACCATGAACTGAACCAAAAAACTATAGTAAAGGCCATGTAGACAATCGAAATGTGCATCTATTCCCACAAAATATTACAATGGAAGAATCAAGCGAAGATAGAACATTATAACGATCTTATCTCGGTTTGTAGAAAGTAAAAGATCAAATAATACGTAACCAAACAATCAGAGAATATTCTGGTAAAACTTTGATCTGTTTCAAAAGGTGCGAGCCTAGCATAACCCAAGAGATAGTGAAATTAGAAGTATTTAGCTGGTGGCTTTTGATACGTGGCTTTCGAGCAGTTAAAACGTGTAAACTCCTACATGTGTTAAGTAAGTATATAAAGCAATTGTTCTGTAGAAAATGCGACAATGATGAACGATAGTTTAAAGTAAAAAGTTGAAGGGCAAGCTTGGAAAATCTGACTTCTCATTTTTACTTTTCTAAATCAATTTGCATTCGAGAGTTATAAAAATTGCACATCAAAATGGTGTTTTACACTGGGAACTCGTAAATCATAGTGCTTTCCGCATATCGCTTATCCCACCCTTCCATCCGGTGTGGTTTGCCCAGGACCTACTGAGATTGGATCTTGAGCTACTATAGTCCGAAAAGCATGATAAGACCTTCGCCCTCAGCCTCTAGTAGCTAATAACAAAGTGGCACTGAAAGCACCAAACTGATGGAAGAATGCCAAAAGAAATTGATAACAACATCTAACTGAAAGTGTCCTCCCACTGTCTCAAACAAGTCAATAAAATTGGGAAATCAAATAAAGTGCCATGGAGTTCCAAGATCGTGAGCGCAAGGGAAATATAACTATAATTGAATCAATTTTCCTTTTCGTGTGAATGAATGCAATGATCCAAACAGGTCAAAAAAGCAGAAAAAAATTATTTACGCTGAAGTATCTCACGCCACGCAGATCTCGAAATCTTTCAAGACTCAAAAGAAAACAACAATACAAATTTCACATCAAAATTTAAAAAAAAAATAAAAAATGATTTACCTCAAATATACGTCTGGATTGTAGATAGGTTATCGCGATAGGGAAGGTCTCAATTGGAGACGAGAGACGGCGATTTGGCGATCTGTGAATTTCTTGGATTAGGCTGGACTGGGGTTGGGTAACGAGCTATGGGCCACAATTTTATATTAAAATTAGTCTAAGCCCCCTTGTTTGGACTCCATTTTTCTAAAAAAAAAAATAAATCATTTTATCAATGTTCAATTTCAACTGCACAATCTCCACTAAAGTAAGCTTACACGTAAATCGAAAATTTTTCTTTATTTTTTAATCACACATTCTCCAACTTTTCACTATTTCAAAATACATTTTCTTGAAAAAATAGAGCCCAAACAAGGGCTAAATTTAGAGGAAAATTTACCCATTTGATTTTCATATTTTGAGTAGAAACAATAATGAAGATGTTATGTGTATATTAAAATTAGATTTTTTAGTAGATTGTGATGGATATTTTTTAAATGTGTGTTTGAAAAGTTGTGGAACTCATGAAACATATAATTAATATTAATTATTTGATTTTAACTTGAATTAAAATCGAATTTTAATTCAGACCAAATATGGGCAATATATAGTACATCAACGCAGGTGTCGACATGTAATAAGTTTTAATAAATGAATCATACATTCTTGTACTGCCACTTATATAAGCCGACCTTCCTTATTTTCTTATCGCGATTATATGGTCATGTTTTTTTTTATTGAGAATGTTTTTTTTTTCGTTTACTAATATACTCTTATTTAATTTGCATAGTTATAATCAATTTTCTAAACTTAATCTTGAAATTATACAAAAATAAAGATACATACTTCTTGAAATTATTCAAATAATGTACAAATGTCAGAATTTAAAATTAAATCATTCAATTTTTTTACTACTCCTAACAATAATTTACTATTAGTTATTGATAGATAAGGGTAAATTAGAAAATTTCTTGGTAAAAATTATTTTTTCAATAATATTAAATTATATTTCTTAATTTGTGTGAAAAACGTAATCAACTCATATAAATGAGACAGATGTAATATTTAATTGAACATATAATTTAATAACACAAGTTGTGCCACCCAAATCGATGTTAAGCACAGAGAGTGATAAATAACATTATTCTTCGAGTACGATATTGTTTTTCTAAAAGTGTGTAATTAAATAATTGAGAAAATTTAAAATATTTTTTCATTTTTACTCTTAATCCCTTTTAAAAAAAAAAATTACTTTACGCATTAAAGAAAATTCCATTCATTTCTTACTTTTAACAATTAGTGTTCAAAAAATCTCCTATAGGCGCAAAACTTGGAGAAAACGCACTGTTTGCTTCACGTCTAGACGCTTTTTTCTAATTCTTAAACAATTGAGTTTTTTTTCCATTTTCTCTAAAAACATTTTATTAGTTTTTTTCTTTTTTTAAAAGTCTTTTATTTGGCTTTAGCTTATTAATTATCATTCTTTAAAAAAAAAATCATTTGACTTTAATTTCAAATTTTTAAAAAATTTTATTCATACAAAAATTTAAAAATGACTTTATCTAAATAGTTAAATAAGTTTAAAACTATAATGCTATCTATATTATGTAATTATAATCTCGAAACTCTTTATTTTATCGCAAACTCTAAAAGCATGTATGAAATTCCTAAAAATCTATTAAGTAAAATTTGTTTCGTTGAAAATTGTAACTATGAAAAATATTCTAATTTTTGCATTTTGAAAATTGTATTATTGTCTAATAATATGAAGTATTAAGTAAATATAGTATTTTATAATTTTAGATGTTTGGTAAGTATTATTTTTATTATTAACTTATTTAAAATGATTTCTAAATAATATTAAAATAAGAAACCCTTTTTTTACGTCTAAACCTCGCTTAAACTAGTAAAGCTTGAAAATTCACCACCACGCTACGTTTTACGCTTTTTAGAATATTAATAAAAATACTTATCGGGCCTGAGTTGCCTAATCTACAACCTAGTAGCTATTCATGAGAAATTGAAGAAGAAATTAGTGGGAATTACAGGTATCAATAATTTTAAACTTCCCATTTCAAAATTAAGATTTAAAGTTTTTTTTTTCATAATCAAAATGATAATTAAATTTTTAAATATTAATAATTATATTATGAATTAATTTATATACTAGCACTCTACCTCATCCACCCCATTAAGCCTTCGTTTGGTTTGAATTAAAATCTGATTTTAATCCAAGCCAAACAATTAATATTAACCATATCTTTCATGGATTCCACAACTTTTCAATTACAAATTTCAAAATTTTCTATTACAATCTACTAAAAATCTAATTTTATTCTCCAACAAACACTCTCTAAAACCCTGATCATTTTCTCTTTCACCCTCCTCTCCCTTTTTCTCTTTCTCTCTCATCTCTCTCTACCCTCGTCTCACAAAGGGACCTTCGCCGCCTAACTGGAGAGCATTGCCGTTGGAGGCCATCTTACCTTTTATGGGGTTGAGATGTTTTGAAATTGGCGGTGACACTTTAGTCGAATGAGGAATAGGGCCAGAAGTTGGTGGAGGTAACGCGATGGTTACTATTGCAGTGAATGAGGTCCCCAAGTACTACATTGTCACGCATTCCAGAATTATATGAAAAAACCTCTTAATGGTAAACTAGAAATTGAAATAAGACACGCGTTAATATAGATATGAATTATATAGAGGTTTTGAAAGTGGATTTGGATATTATGACCTTGTCATGGGGGTTTTTACAGTATATTATATATTGGAAATGGATGAGGGGTCGACAATTGGTGGGCAAGTACGGGATATTGTAATCTTCTTTAAATTGATCTCGTTTTTGCTATGTACCTTAGTTTTTGGATGAGTTTATCCAGATTTGATGACCAGATTTTGGGTGAAGATGGTGTTGGTTTGACTATGGAGGATGAGGAGGTAATTGTTACGAGGTGGTGGCGGCGATGATATACGTCTTCTCGCTTGTTTGACTTGGAGGTGTGGTGTTTGATTTTTTATGTGTGTTTGAAGGTTGCAGTGGCGGTGATGGTGGTGGTGGACCTGCTGGCGACGACAATGGTGAGGTGGAGGTATTTTCGATCGGTGTCACTGTAGATTGGTGTTAGGTGAGCTGCGCGACAACATTAAGAGTGTTCGTGATTTGAGACCAATAAATTGGATATTTTCGTAACCAATAAATAACACGTGATTGATAATTTGTAACCGTGAAATATTTTGCGACATATAAAAATTTTGATTCGCGATCGATAAATAATTATTGACCAATTAATTCGATAATTTGTGACAAAATAGTATAGAAATGTGATCTTAATGTATTTAATTCATAAAATATATATTTAATTAATTATTTAATAAATAAATATTAACTAATATACATTTTTGAAGTTTTAAACATTGTTTCATAATTTTGAAATGAGTCATACTCAGGGTGTGTTTGTCTCCCATTATTGGGAGAAAGATGATATAATGAATAATATTTTTTGGAGAATGTGTGATTGAAATTTAAAATAACTTCATTGGTTTGTGTGTAGAATATTTTAGTGGGTGAATGTGTGGTGAAAAATTTTACTATAGTAAACAATGTTTTGGATTAATGGTAGAGAAACAGGGGTTAATTTATTTAGATACGAAATTTTATGAAGAAATTATTTTTCTAAATAAACCAAAAGCCTCTCCTAAGAATTTGACCTTTAAAGCCCCTATTAATGTCTTCATGGCATAGCATGGCATGACATGGCATACGAGCAAAAGTAGAATAATATTTTTAATTCGAGTGCTCATGTACAAAAATACCTATGAGATGTTATCTACCTTTACTCTAAAAG
>CAIGRL010244270.1:0-15201 GCA_903798325.1 Fraxinus xanthoxyloides
TTAAAGAATCATAATCAACTTTTCATTTTTCAAAATCATTTTGAATTTTTAAAAGTTCATTTATCTCAATTTCCAATAAAGAATTTTTCTTTTTGAAGATCGAAAGATTTAAAGCAAGTTTTTCAAATTATTCAAGAATTCATCATAAGAGGTAGATAATACATCATATGAACAATTCAAATTTACCTCATCGTCAATAGCCAAGAAACATATGTTGACAACTTTCTCTTGACTTCCATCTTCTTCATGATCATCATCTTCACTCTCATCCCATATTGATTGAAGGGCTTTCTTTTTATGAATCTATTCTTCTTTTCGCCATTTTCTTCTTTCTTTTGAAATTGATGATTTTTGCAAAAACATTTCCATTTCTTAACAAGAAAAACTAGACCATCAAGTTCTTCATCGTTCATATTTTCGCTTGAAGTGCCTTCATAAAAGCAATTTGACACATTTCATCTTCTTTTCTTTTCAACGTTTTCTCCTTTGTCTTGGTGCGATTTAGCTTATATGTCATCAATGTTCTCTAGAGCTCTTACAGTGGATATGTGTTAATATCTTTGATATTTTCTATCAACATTCTTCCGAGAGTGACCTAAGCATTTTACTCACAAGTTCACTATTAGTAAATTTACGATCAAAGCCTTTGAGGTTATTAGGCATTAACATATCAGTTAAGCGAGTAATCATATCAACAATAAGTTCATTCTCTTTCATGAAAAAAAATTCAAAATCTTTAATTAAGAGATTTATCTTAGTTTCTTTCACTTTGCTAGTTCCAACATGAGTAATTTCTAAAGCATGTCAAATATCATTAGCCGAATCACATGTACTAATACGATTAAATTCATTTATATCCAAAAGAATAGAGTAGATTTTTGGCTCTAGCATTTAAAGACAATTTTCTTTTATCATCTTCGTTATATTCCTCTCTAAGTTTAGAAATTACTTGATCCAATTTACCATCCTCTTTTATAACCATTTTAGGCATATAGGGACCAAATTCAATAACTTCCCAAATATTATAATCTATTGATTGAATAAATATTATAATCTATCAACATATTGACTAAAATTACATCTCCTTATAAGAAGGTTTGGGGTTAAAAAGAGAGAACTCATAGATCAAAGTGATGATTTTTGTTGCGGTATTGCTCGTGTTCATCTTCATGGTAAGAAATTTTCTTTGCCTCATTGATCAGGCATTTAAGTGCATGCACATGCTTTATTCATGATATTTACATATCCGTGCATGCACTATATATTGTTTGTTTGTTGTTATTTTACTTTTTTGTGTGATTATTTACTGTTTAAAAAATGAAAAACAAAATTGAAAAAAGGGAATTTTTATTGGACATGTTATTTTGTTATCAATTACTAGAGTAAGGTTCATGATTAGTAAATTAAAGACTCTAATATGTTTAGACCTTACTTGGAGTACTTGGGTATATGTTATTACATTATCATGCACACATTAGACTCTTGTGAGTATGTTTTGACTGCATGTTTGAAATTTGGGATGACGATCATTTGTGTGGTGACTTTGAATATGGAATGACATTTCACTAGATTGACCTAAAGCTCCACTATATTCCCCTAAAAAGAAAAAGATGACTTAGATTCAAGAATTTTGAAATATATGAAAAAGTGAAATTCATCTTATACTCTTCTTTGCAGCCTACTTGACTCGAGCAGTTAAGTCTGATGGATTTCTCATAACATGTTGCCTTATAGTCAATTGATTTGGAGTCATCGATCCAAAACCATTACATATGTCATCTTAGTCACTTAATGGAGAAGAGATTGTACATAAGATATGAAATAAAAAATTGAGAAAATGATATATGTGCTTATTGATAGGGGGAGAAAGAAAAGTTACAAATTGAAAAATCAATACGAGCTCTTTATATAAAAGGTTTTAGTAACATTGGATTTGACTTCACAAGTTGAAGCATATATTCATTCACCGGTAATTTTTGCATGTCCTTTCTCACTGATTTAAAGTTTTGAGATTTGTTTACAGGAGTTTAGTGGCACTTATCACACATATGTAGCTTATACAATTTACTTCATATTGGTTGAAAATAGGTTTTGTGAAAAAAAATTACCTTTTTATGAACTATGCATTTATAAGTAAGCGAATAATTGTTTAAGATGAAAATCCATTAATTTTTTTTTTTTTTAAAAAAAACAGTTGGTCTCCAAATTGAATTTTATTTTACTCTCTTCACATGTTTTTGCATAATCATTGTATTATTATACATGTGCATATTTTTTTTTACTCCTTCCTCTCTGTATTTTACATAATTATTACTTATTTTTCCTTTATTATTTATGACAAAAAGGGGGAGATATGTGTATTTATTTCAGAGAATTGATTATATGAGTTATGGGGAGAATTTTAAAAATTTGAAATTTTTGGTTGATATCTTATGGGGAGTTATTTGATATATTTGTTGGAACTTGGTTATTGATATAGTGTTTTATTTTGTCTATATTAACATATATTTATAATTCACATGATATTACATGTTTCGGTGTTACACATGTTTTATTTAACTTACTTATATGATTTTGATTTTGGTAGTTTCCTCTTTCGTTTCACATGGTATTGTGGTTGCCATGTGTTTCAGGAAACAAGATGACAAGGTTCAGAAGTGTGGTTCGGAAATTCTCTATTAGATAGATTGTAGTGGACTTTTGACTTTGAAATTAATATTAAAATTGAAATTTGACCGATTGAAAAGTTAACAAAAATTTGACAAAATTCTATCGAACAGGCACTAAGCTTTAGACATTTGAAGAATATTTTTTAATAATTAAGTGTTACAAAAGAGGCACCTAAATGCGAAGAGGGCGCAAAACGCCTCGTCCAGCGCTTTTTATTTTTATTTTTGCGCCTAAGCACGCTTTTTTTTTTGCTATCCATCTTAAGTGTAATGGTCTTGATTTGATCTCTCACTATGTCATGTGCCTAACTCAACTTGTAGATCCAATCAAGCGCCAATATTTGGATTGGGACACACGTTAAAAAATCATGGGGGGTGTTGCTAAGGCTGTTCTTTATTTGCATGAAGATTTGCATGAAGACTCTTGACTGTAAATCATTTACTGTGATCTCAAAGCAAGCAACGTCTTATTAGAGAGTGAGATGAACCCCAAATATCAGATTTTGGCATGGCTAGGTTATTTGACCAGGATGAAACTCAAGGCAATACCAGCAGGATTGTAGGAACCTAGTAAGCTTTATACAAAACTACAGTGTCTCCAATTATTGTTATATTGTATTTTAACAGGTTGATAATATGCTTGAAAAGGAACAAAGAAATGCTGAGAAAAATGTACAGGATCATTTTCAGATTAAAGGATTGTTTGATAATGTAAATCAAATTCTTCAATATGTTATTAAGGAGAAGAGTATCGCTGCATTGTGGCTGAAGTTGGGGCAACTTTGCATAACAAAGAGCTTGATCAACAAGTTATACTTGAAACATCGCTTGTATTCTTAGCGGATGTCTAAAGGTACATCATTGGATAATCACTTAACTATGTTCAAAGAAATCATGGCTGATTTGGAGATATTGGAGGTCAAGTATAACGAGGACTTGACTTTGATGATGTTCTGTTCGCTGCTACCATCATATGTGACTTTTAGGGATACTATTCTCTATAGTCAGTATACTCTCACCGTGGAAGAGATCTATGATACTTTATTATTTAAGGAGAAGATGAGACATCTTACTGGAGGATCTGAAAATCATGCTGCAGATTTGATTTGCATGTGAGGAATCAAGACAGAAATTTTGGCAGAAATATGATGGGTAGATCGAAGTCTAGACATGTTGAGAAGACATGTCATTACTTTAAGAAGAATGGGCATATTAGAGCTCATTGCTTTGCCTTGAAAAATAGAAATAAAGTTGCTGGTGCTACAAAGAAAGGGAATCAACATGTTAATACAGCAGAGACTCATGTTGTGGAAGATAAGCAAAGTGGTGGAGAGCTTCTTGTGATTTATGATAGAGATACTAAATCAAGTTATGAATGTGTTCTTAACGCAACTTGTACTTTTCATATGTATCCTAATAAGGACTGGTTTTCTACATATGAATGAGTTTCGAGAGATGCTGTGATTATAGGAAACAACGCACCTTGTAAAATTGCTGGAGTTGGTACAGTCAGAATCAAAATGTTTGACGGAGCTGTCAGAACACTTACAGGGGTAAGACATATTCCAAAACCGAAGTAGAATCTTATATCTTTGAGTGCACTTGACTCAAAGGGCTTCAGATACATCGGTGAAGGTGGAGTTTTGAAGGTGAGCAAAGGTGATCTTGTTGTCATGAAAGGGCATAAAACTCTACACAGTTGTACATTTTGTACGATTCCACATTAATTGGGGATGCAACAGTTTCTACTTCTTCTTTGAGAGATGATAAAGTTACAAAACTTTGGCATATAAGGCTTGGCATATGAGTAAGAATGTAATGGCGGAGTTGAGTAAAAGGAGACTTCCTAATGGGCAGAAGACCAACAAAATAGAGTTTTGTGAGAATTGTGTTTTTGGAAAACAGAAAAGAGTTAGATTTACTAAATCTAAAGGAAGAGACAACACGAAAGGGACACTTGAATATATCCATTTAGATCTTTGGGCACCAGCTAAGGTAGAAAGCAAGTGAAATGTCTACACACTGATAATGATTTGGAGTTGCTCCGGTGAATTCAATAGCTTTAGTAAGGCTGAAGGCATCTTGAGACACTTGACTGGAACTCCTCAACAGAACGGTGTGGCAGAACTGGTGAATAGAACTTTGATGGAAAAGGTTCGTTGTATGCTTTCAAATTCTTTGTGCCTAAGTCTTTTTGGGCTAAAACTGCTACTACGGCTTGTTCTGATTAATCGCTCACCTTCAATTGTCATTGATAAAAAACCTCCAGAGGAGGTATGATCTAGTAAACCTTTTTGCTATTCTGATTTGAAAATCTTTGGGTTTTCGACTTATGCTCATGAGGATAATGGGAAGTTGGAGCCTAGGTCTAGAAATTACATTTTTCTTGGGTATAAATCAAGTGTGAAAGGGTATAAGTTGTGGTGTCCAGAGACTGAAAGGTAGTTGTTAGTAGGAATGTGGTATTTGATGAACTTGGAATTTTGTGAAATTTTGTGAAGGTAAAAAGATGGTTTGTTGTAAATGGGTGTTCAAAAGGAAGGAAGGCATATCGGGGATTGATGATGCTAGATACAAGGTTAGATTGGTGGCAAAAGGCTATAGCCAGATTTCAAATGTTGATTTTATAGATATGTTTTTATCAGTTGTGAAACATAGTTCTATTTGGGCTTTACTTGAAGTGGTGGCTAAGAATGATTTGGAGGTTGAGCAAATGGATGTTAAGACAGTATTCATACATGGAGAATTTGAAGAGAGTATCTACATGCAACAACCAGATGGATTCATAGCTTCAAAGAAGGAAAACTGTGTGCTTATTGAAGAAATCCTTGTATGGATTGAAGCAGTCACCGATGCAGTGGTATAAAAGGTTTAATTCATTCATGACTACTCATGATTTTGATAGATGTGTGTACTTCAGAAAGGGAAGTGGTGGATCAACTACATATTTGTTATTATATATTGATGATATGCTCACAGCATCCAAGGATAAAATAGAGGTCAAAAAAATAAAATTACAACTCAGATAGCATCATGAATTCATAAGTTGTTTCAATTTCCTGCTCTCAATGGTCAAATATGTTCCTTCATCACTCGCGAGATTCACTCACCCCCGAACTTATTATTTTCACTCTTTTTTGATGTGTGAACTATAGTTATATATTTTTTTAACTATCATCACCTCTCTAGTTTGGCAAAATTTCACCAATTGCAATTCAACAATTCAATAAACAAGAATTCTCCATTAAGTTTGATTGCTTCAATCTCTATGACTTAACTAGGCTAACAATTTCTTATCAAAAGTCAAATTTTCTTAAACTGGGATTTGAGACATAACCAAGGCATTTGGTGCGTCTTCCGTTTCATGCACCTGCTTTTTCTAATTTTTTTCTTTGTTTGAAGCATTCTCTCCGTCAAGTTTTCTAGATGACCCATATAACAAGCTTTGGACCGATGATTTCCAAGTTAGACGACCATAAGGCACCAGGTTTTAAAAACCTTTGCAAGCTTAATTGCTCAAGTTATAAAGGCTACGAAGAGAAATTTTCTAATAAAATATTTTTTATGCCTTGATTAGTGAAATGTCCCTCATTTAACACCAATTCAAGTAAAACGACTTTTAATTTGAGATTTTCACCCAATTGCATTCTATTGACCTTAGACAATCCACACAAGATCTTTAATTTCACACATGAAATCCCTATTTATCTCAATATCTTCATAAAACAGTGAAATCCCCCAAACTATTCTAAATTTGGTCCATGAATGTAAAATTTAGTGGTTTCGAGTTTAGCATCTATGGTCCACTATTTCAACCTATTCAATTATGAAATCAACTTATTCCTACACGATGCTTAACTTAATTCATGTGCTCAATATATATCAAATTTCACATGAAAAAGAAAAAATTAATCTAATCATGCAACCTATCCACCATTCATAGATCAATTCATGATTCAATATATTCGTCCTTGCTAGTCGGCCAACTAACTCACACAAGCACACAAAAAATAAAATATTTTTATTATATTATTTTTTTTTTAAATTTTTGACATTTTTTTCAACTTCTTTTAAAGCAATAAAGACACAAAAACACACAAAGAAAATGAAAACTTTTGTTTTCCACCCCCAAATTTAAACTAGACATTGTCCTAAATGTCTTTAATCTTAAATCTGCATATAAGGGGTAGAGAAGAAAATGAAGAAAAGACTCCCTTGATATGGCATGCAATTCAATGATTAGTTTTCATATTGCTTATGTTGGCCCCTTGGTCAATTTTGGTTTAAATGTTCGGCGATGTCATGTTCCTGAAAAATCAAATAAAGCATTAAGATCAAATAATTGGAACAAGTGTTACTTAACTCCCAACTAGCACATCAAAGATCCAAGGAGAAAATGTATATGGATAAGGAGTCACAAATAAACTTATATAAATTAAACTATCCAAAAACTCGAAAATAGAATAAATAATAAGGAAAAAAAAATTGGGTTGCCTCTCAATAAGCTCTTTTTTAACGTCATTAGCTTGACTTTGTGCCATGTTTGATTAGGTGGCTCGGATCAAGTTATGCCATCATTGCACTTTCTGCAATTTTCATTTATGCACCTTTTTTTGCTTTCCATATTTTGATATTTCCATTTTCATCTGTCAAGAAGTCCACCATAGTTTGATTGTCTATTCTGACAGCTTCGTTGATCAGGTGGTTCTTCTTCATTAATTCCACATCAATTCTTGTTTTTGGAAGATTTCTCGAGTGCGGTATAAATATTAAATATCTCTTGCTTGTCCTCTACCCTCAATATTAGTTCACCCTTCTCCATGTCAATTAGAGATCGTCCCGTTGCTAAGAATGGCCGACCCAATATAATTGGAATGTCTCGATCTTCTGGTATGTCCAGCACAATGAAGTCCGCCGGAAATATTAAATTTCCTGCTTTTATGAGCACAGCCTCAACTTTACCACGTGACTTTGAAATTGTTGTATCAGCTAGTTGTAGCTTTATTGATGTTGATCTGAGTTCACCCAATCCCAATTTCCTATTAGCAGAATATGACGTTCGATTTATACTAGCACCCGTGTCACACAATGCATTAATCGCACAAGAGTTTCCAATTGAAATAGGCAAAGTAAAACTCCCCGGATCTTTAAACTTGGGAGACAATTTGTTTCGCACTCTTGCACTACTTTCCTCCGTTAGTGCCACAATTTCAAACTTTGGAAGCTTTCTTTTCTTTGTCAACATCTCTTTCAAAAAACTTGTGTAGCTTGGAATTTGAGTATTACATCAGTCAACGGAATATTGATCTGGAGCTTCTTGAGAACATTGAGAAAATTTTCAAATTTTGTATCTTGTTTGTTTTTCTTGAGCCTTTGAGGAAAAGGCGTAAAGCTTAACTGGACTTGGTACCTTGGCAGTGGATGCTTCTGTACTTTCTTTACTCTCAATTGAGGCAAGTGCAGATTTTTCCTCCATTATAGCTTCGTCAACATCTTCCTGGTCATCTTTTCTTTCTGGTCATTTCACAGTAATCTTTGGTAATTGTACCCCACTCCTTGTAGTTATAGCATGAATATTTTCTTCCATCGACTTCTTTCGAAGTCTTTGGGAGAACGGAAGTGGAGGTACATATGCTTTAATTTTTACAGGAGCCCTAGATGGATCATTTTCCACTACCATTGTGGTAATCACTTGCTCTTTAGGATTTGTCATTGTATTGCTTGGAAATGATCAATGTGGACATTCTGCCAGTTGTTGAGCTATTTGGCTAATCTATGTCTCCAACTTCTGGATAGATGCTTGTTGATTTTGAAAATTGGTATCAATCTGTTGGAATACTTTGTCTATTTTTTGCACAAATTGATGAAACATTTCTCCCAAACTCGATTTGTTCTCCTGATAGGCATTAATTGAATTGTTCTCTTGCTGATTACCTCCCATATGAAGTTCGGGTGTTATTTTCATCCTAGATTATAAGTTTGTGAATATGGGTTAAAGTTGCGGGAACCATTTTGAATGAAGTTGACATGTTCCTCGAGAAAGCCCATAGACATACATTTTTTTGTTGAATGATTAGCTCCATAGTTTTCACATGATGGGCCACTCATCACTGCATGTGCTCCTCTCATTTGTGATTTCACCAACATCTCTACTTGTTTTGTCAAAACCGCTATCTGTGCATTTGTAGAGCGGTGTTATCCAATTCATACACTCCAAGTGCTCTTGGTGGTACCAATCTTTTTGAAGAAATCTTTGAATGTGTAGTGGCAATTAGCACAAATAAATCCAATGTTTGTTGTACAGATTTTCCTATGATCGACCCACCCGTAGAGGAATCCACCTGAGATTTTGATAGTGGCGAGAGTCCGGTGTAAAAGTACTGTACTTGATTATCAATTGGGATCCCATGATTTGGACACTTTCGTATCAACTCTTTAAATCTGTTCCATACCTCGTGATAGCTTTTCCCATCCTGCTGTTGGAAAGTTTGAATTTCCAATCTAATATTAGTTACTTTCGCCGACGGGAAGAATTTATTGCAGAATTTTCTGGTCAGTTCTTCCCATGTAGTAATGTTTCCATGAGGTTCGGCGTCTAATCACTCCAATGCAGTATCTCTAAATGTATATCGGAATAACCGCAATTTAATAGCATCTTCATTGACTCCCGGAGCATGGAAATTCTGATAATTTCGGAGAAATCTGGAGATGTGTATATTTGGATTTTCATGAGGCAACCCGTAGAATTGAAGAGTATTGCTCATCAAATTGATCTATTCTGCCCTTATCTGAAAATTGTTTATCCCAAAATCTAGATACACAATACTAGAGCGTGAGGCGCGACTATTGGCGTTAAAAACATTGAAACTAGTAGGTCTCCTTAGTTTATTTCCCTTCGTTCCTGCTGTTGATCTGATAGCGCTGCTACTCTTGCGGCCACTTGTCCAATTGGCTGAATAGGTATATGAATATTTTAACCGTCGGCCATTTGATGTTGTTTTTGTTTGTGTTCCTTGCGTCTTTGTCTGAAAGTACGTTCTATTTTCGAGTCAAACGGTTCAAGATGTTGCCTTGGGTATGGAGCATACGAACACTTTTTTTAATATACGAAAGTAAAATCAAAATAACAGTTAAAGAATAAAATAAACTAAGACTAAAAGTAAATAGTCCCCGGCAATGACGCCAAAAATTTGTTGCTTTTTTTATATCGCAAGTGTACGATATCATAACAAGTAATATAGTAGATCTTTGAGTCCGGATTAGCATTCCCATGAGGACTATACTATAGTTCTTAATTAGATTTTTCTAACTTTTATTTGACAAAAAACAAGTAAATAATTACGATGATTTTGACTAACTACTTTTAACAAATTGAAAACATAAAAATGTTGCAAACAATGGATAATTGGAGAAACACATATGTGATGAATATTAGGGTATAACAATTTCATCTATTGATCTCCTTTATTTTTAATTCAAGATTCATAACTTATTGTAGCGTTCGATCGAATTCTTCTATTGTATTCAATTTGCCCATCTCGAGTTCCTGTTGAATCTATTTAACTAATTTAATTTCATATCTCTATGCGAATTAATATTAGTTAAATGAAACATTGGTTCTAAGAATTCAAATTATGATCTTAATAATTAGCATATGTATTTCTACACGTTATACTAATTTACTGGATTTTATTATATGGTCCAAATCTCAAACTTACTTCTCGATTCGTAAAAGACTCACATAATCATCAAATTATTGATCAGATAATTAAATACATTAAATTCATAATAAACCAACGCATAAATAAATAAACTGCATAAATCTTGAATATAAAAATAAAGGATCACAAGTTGATTAAACTATTTTCGCTAATATAAAAATTAGTTATTCATGTTGGAAGAACAAGAACAAGAAAAAGTGAAAAGATGTAACCAAAAATTGACGAAACGTGAAAATTTATGATATTTGCAGTTCCTTTTCGTTTTCCCTTTTTCTCTTCCTCTTTCTTCTTTCTTTCTCTGCTTTTTTTTTCTTTGACTTTCTCTCTCTTCCCTTCTCTTTCTTTTTCTCCCTTTTCTATTTTCTCTCTCTTTTTTCTTTCTTTTATGTTTTTCCTGCCGTTTTCTTGTGCCTCGGTTTTCTATCCGTCTCTGTACGTGAAATTCGTCCTCTCCTTTTTCTCTCTCTGTGTGTGTGTGTGTGTGTGTATCCACATTTGAGTTCTAGTCTAATAAGAATTTTAATTGACAAT
Organism: Fraxinus xanthoxyloides; assembly: GCA_903798325.1. NCBI lineage: Eukaryota > Viridiplantae > Streptophyta > Magnoliopsida > Lamiales > Oleaceae > Fraxinus > Fraxinus xanthoxyloides. The sequence continues at coordinate 10,922 of CAIGRL010244270.1, forward strand.
TGAATTGCTAATCCAATTACAAGTCCAAGTCGATCCGTAGAATTAATGCAATTTAGTCATTCAATTTCTATAGTGTAGACTTTAATCCCCAAAGTTGCAGATTTCATTCAATATTGACATTCTTTCTTTTTCAATTGTTTCGAACGAGTCCATAACTAAAACAAAAGAAAATTAACCTAAGTTAATTAAAAATTAATAATTTTGACGACATAAAAATTTAGTAATTTGATCCAAATAAGTGCACAAATTGCACTTATGAGTGCTCCTCAACTATTTTTGTCATTCGGGATTCGAGTTTTGTTGATTATGTTACTGCAGTTATCAAAATGTTTGGGATGAATAGTGGTGGCCCTAAAGCTATAAAAATCACATATCTCCTTATTTACGAATCATTAGATTGGTCCGCTTGATAAATTGGCTTGTCATTTTTATANAGTTAAGTAAAAATTAATAATTTTGACGACATAAAAATTTAGTAATTTGATCCAAATAAGTGCACAAATTGCACTTATGAGTGCTCCTCAACTATTTTTGTCATTCGGGATTCGAGTTTTGTTGATTATGTTACTGCAGTTATCAAAATGTTTGGGATGAATAGTGGTGGCCCTAAAGCTATAAAAATCACATATCTCCTTATTTACGAATCATTAGATTGGTCCGCTTGATAAATTGGCTTGTCATTTTTATATTTTTGTACTAGCAAGTCAATGTGTGAGTTGACTAGTAGGTTTGGGATTACCACGTGGGGTAACCATTGCTTGTTGCTCGAATGTTGAAAATAGTTACCCTATTTTATGTATTAATCCCTTCTCTTCATAATTTCAAATCATTTGAGCTTATTTGCAATGCTTTTGTAGCATTACGACTTGAGTTGAAGGCTACCCTGCAATAGCTAATAAAAGCTAAAAGATATTGCTCATTTGAGAATGATGTCCAGTTGGAGCAAGGATATTTATGTTCCAATGTTCTCTGGAGAACATTTTGATCATTGGTCAGTCAAAAGGAAAACAGTTTTGATAATGTAAGATTTGTGGGAATATGTAGAAGAACGGTATGAAGAACCCAATCCGACTTTGAAGCTGACAGCGGAACAGAAGCATCAATTGAGGGAAAATACAAGAAATGATGCAAAATCTCTTTCGATAATTCGATAAGGTGTTTCATCCAGATTCTATCCTACTATTCTCAATGCAAAAACAGTTGAGGCAGCTTGGGACATTCTACATAAGGACTTTCGGACATTCTACATAAGGACTTTCAGGTAAACTTCAAGGTATAAAATATTGTGCTTCAAAACTTTAGAAGGTATTTTAGGAAACTTGAATATGAAAATATGACTTATTTTTTAGAACAAAGATCCGATATTTCATAAATTACCTTGTTCGGTAGTTTATAGTGAATGATAGGACCTCGAGCATTAAATTTCCTACATTTGATTTCTAGGAAGTCGTCGTCTATAAAAATGTATATGTATTGAAATATAATTTACCAATAAACCAATAGAAGGAATCCTCGATTGATTTAAAACACAGATAATCATCCACAGGAATACAAATACAAATCCATTGAACTAATAATGACTTGAATTATCTAGAAGAGATGCATGCACACTCCAATTGATTTGAATCTTTAGTTTCTATTTCATCTTTTGTTTGATTTAAGGACGCTAAAATTTATAATCTCTTTTGTAGCACTTACATATTAACATTAACCTCTTTTGGAGCACATACATATTCAATATCTTTTAATCGTATCATTCCCTTTCTGACATCTCTACCTTTCTAAAAGAATTAATAACTTGCATCATCCAAAAATAGATTTTTCTCCACCAGAAGTCTTTAGATTATGGATAACCTTATACTTAGGTGCACTACTCCTTAGTTGTGTTGCACAAACACTTTTATTAGGGTAACGTGTTCGTATCTTAACACTTGTAAAATATAGTTTTAGCTCAAAGTTCTTATAATATAAAAATAGGCACTCTTATTTAAAATATTTCAACAAAAAAATTAACAATAAGTATAAAACTAAAATTCTACTATATAAATGAAGAATTTTAAAAACACGTGTCTTGTCGGAGCTTCAGACATGTGTCTATGCATCCTAGCTCCTAAGTAACTACGTTCCTTATGTAGTGTTTTTAAATTCATATAATCAATTTCAACTTATTATAAAGCATGCAAATATAATATCGTGACATTCGAGGCATATGAACATAAACCTTCTTTATTCGCTTGTAAAACATGAGCATAAATAATCAGTCTGTTTTCCACTCTTGCCGAAAATAATAGTTTTTTCTGAATTTCATAAAACTCTTTGTTATTTCTTTAAGATGGATGCTTTGACAACTGCTGCCTAGAAGGTTGATTATGCACCAAGGCCACGCCTATGCTAAACTCTTCTTCAACTCATTCGATCGATGATAAGTGTATTTTGTACACTTATTTAGGCCATTAAATTGGAATATTTGTTAGAGATTTGGATGAGTTCTATCTTAATAATGTGTTCATTATGTTTGTTAGGTTGAACTCAATGTAAATTGGAGGAATTGAAAGAAAAGAAATGAACGGAAAATGGGTAAAACCAAAAGAAATTCAAAGATTGGGGACCAAAGTGTAAATTTATTTAGAGCATAAAATGATAATTAAAGATCACTTATGATCAATTGGATGCAATTGCAGGTCGAATGGGTGAAATATAGTTGAAGTATTTCACATATCAATTTTCAACCGAAGAAGTTATATTCCAAATTTTTAGCCTCAACTTGAGACTCATTTTTTGGATAGAAAACGTTCGAATTGGAAAAAAACATACCCTAGAAGAATTGTAGCTCTTTAAGTTATATTTCCAATGTATTTTAAATTAAGTCAATTAGAAGAAAAAATTATGATCAAAATAATGAAAGTTGCTTAGGGAAAACACAACAAACATCAGAGCACTTGGCTCGCGCATATGACATCAATTTTCTTGAACTGAGAGCAATTCAATATTCCTACGCGTGCACGATAGCTATTCCTACACGTGCCCATGCCTAATTTTATGCTAACAAACCTATTTCATTTTTTTCATTATTCACACTCTTATTGGTAACAATTTTGGGATGATTTCTTGACCTGAATTCAACCCTTATAAATAGAGAACAAGGGCTACACATTGAAAAACCCTCTATTGCATCTTTATACACAATAATATAATCAAATTTATCAAGAACAAGAGGCCAATTCATCACTTTTGAAAGAGAACATCAAACCCTGGCAAGGAATTAAAGTCAATTAAATCAAGAGTTGAAGAATTCAACCTTGGAATTGAAGATCAACGTCTTTTGGGTATACTAGGCTAGATCCATTTTTATATTGGATATTGTGACTTATTTCTAATTCAAGACTAATAATTTAGTAATTATTATGTTTCTTGATTAATTTTATATACACATTGCATTATTTAATTGATTGGTCACAATTAGATAATTTGTTGTTTGTTATAGTGTTTGGAGACTCACAATAAATTTAGAAAACGATAAAATTAATATATGTGCAATAGATGTTAGGAATACTATTTGTCACGTGTGTAGTCATATAGATAATATAAAATTTAATGCATTCGAATAGATTCGGGTCATGGTTATGATATATTTAATTTTTCTTGGTTTTATCGATTGTCAAGAACATATGAACGAAACTAGATTGCAAAATCAAGATGTGAAATAGATAGTAATAGACGGATTCAAAATCCAATACAATCATTCATAATTTGGTAAAAACTAAACTTCTACACCTTTCTTAGATTAATCTAGAATAATCATAAAAACCAAATCTCCTTTGTTTACATAAATTGTATTCCATTAAAAGCTAGTAAAGTTAAACTGAATTTATTCCCTGTAGGACGATACTTTCAACTCACTAAAACTGTTACTTGTAAATGATTTTGTCAACTTTCGGGTTTCGCACAAACAATTGATCATGGAAGTATCAAAATCTAACCCCGAGCCTACATATCTCTTGGTAACTAATTCCCTCAAAATTTTGATTTGAATTTTATCTCCAATTTACTAAATGTCGAAGTTTGATATGTGTTATTGGTATAAATCAAATGATCTTGTTTATTTGAGGTAGTATGTTAGCTTGTCTAAGAGTCCGTTTCATTTCAAAGGTGGAAAATAGATGGAAAGAAAATGTTTTACAGGGAAAAGATTTTCCTAGAAAATGTTTTACAGGGAATTGTAAGTAAGTGTGTTTGATTGGTATAATTTTCCATGGAAAATGTTAAAAGTTTGGAGTCAG
>CAIGRL010244363.1:0-17632 GCA_903798325.1 Fraxinus xanthoxyloides
CAATGCTCATTGGTTGTAAGTCATTGAAAGCATTGTAAAATATTGGATTGCACCACAAGTCAATCAACATAGTGAAAAATGTCTTGCTCATGACGGAGAGCTTGGTAACGAGGGACGTAGATCATTGCGTTGGATCGAACTTCCATAACATATCGTTTGCTCTCTCTATCTCTTTTACTCAATGTTTTACTTGGTGCAAACTATATCGTTCATCTAAGTGCTTATTTTCATTTAGTTTAATTCTTTATTATTTGTATGATCATTAGTTTAAAAAAAAATATAAAAGGAATTGCATAAAGTCGTTTTTCTAAGGAGCAAATATTTTTATCAAATAAATGAATTTGTAAATCACTCTCTTTGAAAAGATTGGATAAAGATATTCTTCAAAATAAATCTACATCGATCAAATCATCGTGAAGAACCATCTGGTAGGCAAAAATTGTCAACCGGACGTCCGGATGAGCAACGGTCAATTTTTTGACCGTTGCACATCTCTAACGGCTAGCTCATCTGAACGTTCGGATCCCTTGTCCGGATGGACAGAACTTTTAGCCGTTTTGAGTGCTATAAATACCTCACTATTTCTCCACTTGTATTAACTATTCTTGAGCATAAAAGAAAGGCTTTTATTGATCCCAACCACTTTATTCTCCAACCTTAAGAAGATCATAAATGCATTAAATTGTTGAAAATTTTTTGAGTGATTACAATTTGTGAAAATCGTTTGCTTATCAAAAAGTTTTTCATATCAACACTTTGAGTTAAACGCATTGCCATCTATTGAAGTGTATTTACCTCATCTCTTCTTGTTATCAATCTTGATTTTATCATTCATCAAGAAGACAAGATTTCACTTGTAAATTCATTTTTGAATTGAGGGTCGTGTTGAGGTCCCGAAAAGCTCAACGTTGTAAAATGATCGGTGCTCATTAGTTGTAAGTCACCGGAAGTGTTGTAAAAGGTTAGATTGCACCAAAAATCAATCAACATAGTGAAAAAAGTCTTGCTCATGACAGAGAGCTTGGTAACGGGAACGTAGATCATTGGGTTGGATCGAACCTCCATAACATATCATTTGCTTTCTCTATCTCTTTTACTCAACATTTTACTTTGTGCAAACTATATCGTTCATCTAAGTGCTTATTTTAGTTTAGTTTAATTCTTTATTATTTGTATGATCATTAGTTTAAAATCTTGAGTAATTAACAAAAAAGTTTTAAAAACCAATTCACCCCCCTCTTGATTAGCCAATCTTGGGCTTACAGTGAGCATGACTTTGGTAATTCCTTATAGGAATTGGACTAAGTGTTGCAGTACTTACAACTTTAGTTCGGCATGCTTCGTGAGCAGGGCTTTGGTAATTTCTTATAGGAATTAGACTAAGTGTAGCAGTACTTACAACCTTAGTTCGGCCTACTTCGTGAGCATGGCTTTAGAAATTCCTTATAGGAATTAGACTAAGTGTTGCAGTACTTACAACATTAGTTCGGCTTGTTTCGTGAGTAAGGTTTTGGTAATTCGTTGTTTACACAACGCCATCTGTGAAACATACTTTCTTATTCATAAACAACCACATATTACAGCCGTCTATTGGTACTATTTCTTAAGGTGTTCCGCGTTCCAGGGGTGCAACAAAGGTCTTCCTTCCATGTCTTCTAATTCATAGGCCATTCTAACCAGTACTTTGTTTACTTTATAAGGACCTTCCCAATTAGGTCCTAAGGATCCAGCGTTCAGCTCTCTTGTAGTCAAAAAGACCTTTCTTAGAACAAGTTCGCCAACCTCGAACTCACGTTTCTTCACTTTTTGATTGTAGTATCTTGTGTTGCGTTGCTTGTAAACTTCATTTCTAATTTCAGCGACATTCTTTTTTTCTTCTATGAAATCCAATTTCCCTTGCAATGCTTGCTTGTTTTTATCTTCATGATATGTCATAATTCTAATTGAAGGGATTTCAACTTCAAGGAGCATGACAGCTTCCACTCCAAAACCTAAAGAGAATGGAGTTTCTCCGATGCTATTTCTAGTAGTGGTGCGATAAGACCATAGTGCACTGGGAAGTTCCTCTGCCCATCCTCCCTTACGAGTATCAAGTTTTGTGTTTAGCATATGCTTGATAATCTTATTGATAGCTTCAACTTGGTCTAGCTATGTCAACGAGCCGAGCCTAGTCGAGCCCGAGCAAAAAAAAAGCAAGAGCTCTGCTCGAGCTTTTTTTGCCCCGAGCCAAGCCGAGCCGAGCCGAGCAAAGCCCGATAAAAAAAATAAGGCTTGGCGCGAGCTTTCGGCTTGGGCCTTAGCGGGCCAGCGGAGCTGGCTCGAGTTTTTTACTTTTTTTTTAATATTAAATACTGCCTTTGCAGGCAGTTGTTTCCAGTTGCCTGCAAAGGCAGTTATTTTAGAAAATTTTCATTTAATTTTTTTTTAATGTGGGAGGCTCGCCCGGGCCACCAGCCGGCCCAACTCGAGCCGACGCCCCAAAATGGAGCTCGGCCCGAGCCGGGCCTGGCTTGGGCTATTTCCGAGCCGAGCCCGAGCCGCCAACTTTTTTGCCATCACTAACTGGTCATTAGCCTGGGGGTGATTTGGTGTAGAGAAGTGCTTCTGTATCCCCAACTCTTTACAGAAGTTTACAAAACGAATATTGTCAAACTGTTTTCCATTATCCGTTACGATGGACTGAGGTATTCTGAACCTGCATACAATTGATTTCCATATCAAGTTAATAGTCTTTTGTTATGTTATTTTGGCCAAAGGTTCGGCTTCAACCCATCTAATGAAATAATCAATTGCCACAATTGCAAACTTCGTGCCTTCTTTTCCTACGAGCATGAGACCGATTAGATCAACCCCCCATTTTGAAAAAGGCCATGGTGCCATGACATAGTTCAGTTCTCCAGGTGGGAGATTGATGTTTGGGGCGAATCGCTGGTAGTTGTCGTACTCTCTGGCGAATTCCAACGCATCCCTCTTCATGGTTGGCAAAAATACCCTTGACGCACGATTTTAAGAACCAATGCCTGTCCTCCAACATAATTCCCACATATGCCTCCATGCACCTCTTCCATGGCACGTATTGCTTCTTCTTCATTCAAGCATCTGAGCAAAGGTATAGAAAATCCTCGTTTATATAGAACTTCGTTGATTAAAGTATATCTTGCTGACCTTATTCGTAGTTTTCTTACCAGGACGAGATCCTCAGGGCATGCGCCAGTTTTTAGATACGAGACGACCTCATCCATCCATGTATGTTTGAGGTCGGTTACCATATGAACATTTTCATATTCTTTAGTGGCAGGGCGATGGATTTTTCCTATTGGTATGCTATCAAACATCTCGATTCCTTCACTTATTGCCAACCGAGCTAAGGCATCAGCATGCCCATTTTGAGTTTGTGGAATTCGTTTAACCGGATGCTTCCAAACTTCTGTAGCTCTTTTTTGATGAGTAGAAGATATTTGTTCATTCTTTCTTCCTTAGCTTGGTAGGCTTTATTGACCTGATTTACTACTAGTTGCGAGTCATTATATGCAATCAAGTGGTCATCTTCATTTCACTTACCATCTTTAGGCTAGCTATGAGGGCCTCATATTCGGCCTTGTTGTTAGAGGCGTTGAAATCAAATGGGAGTGCTTCACAAAACAATTGCCGATTCGAACTTATCAATACAATTACAACACCTGCTCTTTCATCAGTGGAGGGCCCATCAACGAAAAGTTTCCAAGGCAAGTGATGAGATGATTCTTCTGTTGGTTAATATCTCAATAGGGTGTTCCAAGAAATATGACCTTAATTTTCGAGCCGCTATTATTACCGCATAAGCTAATTTTTCCAGCGGAGAGTAACGGACCTCGGCATCATGCAAAGCTTTGCTAACATAATAAACAAGGTGTTGTACTCCATTTTCCTCCCTAGTTAGTATCGTACTAACATCATGTTCTGAAACTGCCAGGTAGAGCATTAATGTTTCTCCTATTTTTTGTTTAGACAGCAAATGGGGTTGTGCCAAGTGTGACTTCAGCTGGTCAAAAGCGAGCTGAAACTCTGATGTCCATTCAAATTTTCTCCCACTTCTTAATGTGTCAAGAGGGGTCTGCACTTATCTGTTGACTTTGTCATAAATCGGTTGAGGGCAGCTATTCGTCCCGTTAAACTTTGAACTTCTTTGGGTCTAACTGGGGGACGCATTTCAATAATGGCCCTTATTTTTTCTGGATTAGCCTCAATTCCTCTACGATTTACCATGTATCCCAAGAATTTTCCTGAGCTCACGTCAAAAGTGCATTTGTGGGGATTCAACTTCATCCCGTATGATCTCAGGATTTCGAACATTTCGGCGAGATGTTGCGGATGATTTCGTGCATCCGTGCTTTTGACCAACATGTCATCTACATATACTTCCATGATTTTTCCAATTTGCTTGGCGAACATAGAATTAACCAATGTTGGTAGGTTGCCCCAACATATTTGAGGCCAAATGACATTACTTTGTAACAGTATAGACCTCTGTCAGTAATAAAGGCTGTGTGTTCTTGGTCTTGTTCATATATGGGAATCTGGTTGTAGCCTGAGTACTCGTCCATAAAACTTAGCATGTCATGCCCGGCAATAGCGTCCACCATTTGGTCTATCCTTGGCAAATGAAAACTTTCTTTGGGACATGTTTTGTTCAGGTCGGTGAAGTCGATATACATCCTCTAATCCCCATTACTCTTTTTAACCGGCACAGGATTAGCAACTCACCTTGGCTATTTCCCTTCTCGAATAAATCCATTCTTGAGCAGCTTCTGTACTTCCTTGTTTAGAGCCTCATACTGTTCTGGGTTTAAGGGCCTTCGTCGCTACTGTTTGGGTCGCAATAAAGGGTCAACCCCTAACTTATGGCACATGACTTCGAGTTAATTCCTTTCATGTCACCATGTTCCCAAGCAAAGACATCGAGATTTTCTTGCAGGAAACTGACAATCTGATCTCTTAGTGGAGGTCGGAGTTCATGGCCTATTTTCAGCTTTTTTTGGGGACTACCTGTGCCGACCTCAATGACATCCAGTTCTTCCACAGGTTCTCCCCCCGTACTTTTAATTGCGGGTCCAATGAGTTCGGCAAGGATTCTGTTGTGCACATCCTGCAAATTTTCGAAGAGTAATGAATCCTTTTTTCTTTTAAATCAATCGTCACCTGACATTGAGCGGCACTATCTTCATTTCCTTTGACCTGCCCATACCATGGTCTTTACACATGCACATGTTTGATTGGTAGCTTATATATTCTGTCAGTGATTATCAATCATTATTCACTATTCCACCTTGAAAGACTACACAAACTTCCTGGATAAGTTACTGGAAATTCGAGCAGATCTCACACCTCCAATCTCGCATTACTAACTCTTCATTTAGTATGTAAATTCGAACGGAGTGATCTCGGAGGTTGGTGTCAACAATTTATTTAAAATACGAAGGGTAAATAAATCTTTTACTTTGTCTTATTACATATTTTGGCCATAACTAGTATAAGATGAGTTAATTATAAAAGGTTGAAGAAAAATATTTGGAGATATAAATGCAAAAAAATGAGCAAACGTTTAGGAATTTCATTTAATTAAAATGTGATATAATTAACAGAAATGTAATGTAAATATAGTCAATCTTTTTACTTAAATTTTTAAGCAAACTAGTGAGAAACTGTTGGGAAATAATGATATTACTGTGAATTGATTTGTACAGAATAACGCCATGCAAAAATGAACGATATAAAATGTTAATGGTCGAGGCAAGAGCTCGACTCTTTTTCCTTAAGCCGATAATGCCTCGCACTGATGCGACGATATTCTGGCACTCGTATCACAAGATACATCGACCTCAAATTATAATAGTAGTATTCCAAATTACAAAACCTGACGAACCTAGTCACATTTAATCTCTCTAAAAATTTGAGGACTAAGATGCACGAAAATAATTTTCGAGTGTGAATTGCAAAATATGAATAATGCATGGACGAAGGAATAAATTTGGAAGAAGAATAAAATCAATTATGATTTTGGAATGAATGAAAATCGGGTTATGGGGGGCCTTTATATAAAAGTTGAAAAGTTTGTACAAAATCAGAATAACTGAAAAGTTGTGTCTTCAACAGACAAACCGTTTGGACAAACAGTTTAACTATCAACCACCATCTTTTAGAAGGAACCAGTGTCACGCACAGAAAATTTGAGGAAAGTAATATACATAAATATATTATTATTTTAAATAATAATAAAATAATATAATTCAAGTTTTGTTTTACCAAAAAAATATATATTAACTCGGGCCAAATAAAGGCCAAGTCCACGACCACGACCACGACCCATGGCACGTGCCCGTACCTTGCCGAGTCGGCCGGTTGGATGGACGGCGACGGAGGCGGCATGCACGTGTACATTTTGGCTCAACCTATTAGCATATATGTTCTCTCATCTTTAAAGACTATTAGTACACTTTGGAGTCCAAACTTAAATCCCAAACTTCAGCAATATAAAGTGGTTTCTATTCTTATAATTTTCCTATGTGATATTGGCATTTTTCCAATTTTTCACCAATTTTTATTCCAATTTATTTTAACTTCAAGCGGTCATCGTTTGACCTTAATTTCTTATTCACCCTAACTTGGTTTTGAGAAAATAAATACATTACATCAATTTACTCATAGAGTAGAACACACTCGACCAAAGAAATCTTTTATCCAACTAACGGGACCCACTAAAATAATTGGTTAAAAGTTGGTCAAACCAACTAATAAAATCCAATTTTCCCAATAACCCCCCACATGAATAAAAACTAGTGCAATAGACTATGCAGACCCTATAGAGAGATTAGGCGGAATGTTATCGCATTAGGATGGGCACCTTATGGGTTTGAACATTCCATAGTAGTATACTATTGGATTTACTTTGCTAATAGTGAACGTGATGTCTTGAACGGTCAGCCGTTGGTGTAAACCAAGACAATAGTATCAACACAATAACCTTCCTAACATTTTCGAGTTCTCATTGTCGTATTCATTTTGACCATGAACAACTCTTGAATTTCATAAGCGCTTTAAAGAATTCAAGTTTTTGAAACATTTTCATAGAAGCGGTCATACTTCACACTTGAATAGGTGATCTCCTATTAAGAGTACATGTCATACCCCCACTTAGATAGTCCAAGATATATGAATCATTAAAAGTATAATTTATCATAAAAAATTCTGCAGATAGCACTTTCTTATCATAAGAATGGGTATGAGTTAACTCTGAAGTGCTTCTTTGAATCTTCATAATAGTTGTCCCACAGAACCAAGATTTTGGAATCTCCGATCAACAAGGTTAGATTACCATTACAAAGATTCTTACGTAGTAGGCTTTAAGTCCATTTCCCTTTATAGACAATATACTTGATCTTTTGGGCTTTTGGTAAGTAGATCCGCGAGTTTTTCTCTAAACTTTAAATAATCTATGGAAATAATACAATTTGAGATCAACCGTTTAATTGTAGTATGTTTTCGACGAATGTGTTGAGACTTACCATTATACATACTACTTTGTGTTCTATCGATAGCCGACTGACTATCACAATGCATACTAATTGCAGGCACGGATTTAGGCCAACATGGAATATCCTCTAAAAAATTTCAAAGTCATTCTGCTTCCTTTCTAACTTTATCTAAAGCTATGAACTCAGATTCCATCATGGATTGAGCTATACATATTTGTTTAGAGAATTTTCAAGATACGGTTGCACCACCAATGGTAAAAACATACCCACTAGTGGATTTTGAGTCTTTTGTATCTAATATCCGTTTAGCATCACTATATCCTTCTACTACAGTTGAATATCTATTATAACGTAATCCAATATTTGAGGTGTATCGTAAAATTACCAGTGTTTTCCAATGGTCATTATTTGGGTTGCTTGTATATCTACTAAGTTTGTTCACTGCATATACAATATCCGGACGAGTACAATTTGTAATAAATATTAGACTACCTATTATCTGAGAGTACTATGTTTGGCCAAATATAGACTTAAGTCTACCTGTGTTTTAACTAAACTTTCATCATAAATAGAAACTTCTTAAGTATAGTCTCAATATAGTGAGATTGAGATATGAAAAGTCTCTTAGATGTTTTAAGGATTTTAATTCCTAATATTACATCTACAATACCCATATCTTTCATGTCAAAATATTTTGTCAATATTTTCTTGGAATTTGTTATGATATCACAATTACTACCATTAATTAGCATGTCATCAACACATAGACATACGATTACATATGCATTATGTGTGATTTTAATATAAACACATTATCACACCAGTTAATCTTAAAACCATTTGATAACATAGTTTTATCAAATTTTGCATGTCATTGTTTTGGCGCTTGCTTTAATCCATGTAATGACTTAACGAGTCTAAACACATTTTCTCCTGTCCATTAGAATGAACCCTTCGGGTTGTTTCATGTAAATTTCTCCTTATAACTCATCATTTAAGAAATATGTTTTGACGTCCATTTGATAGATTTCCAAATTATGCAATGTTGCGATTACAATTAATACTTTAATTGTTGTTATCCTTGTCACAGGTTGTATCGAAAAAATCAAGGCCTTCTTTTTGTTTGAATCTTTTAGGTCCGACCTTATATTTATTAATTGATCAATGAGTCTTTAATTTTCTTTTTAAAATCAATTACAACATAACAATTTGTTACCAAGTAGCAAATCTACCAACTCTCACGTATGACTCGGCATAATAGAATGAATTTCACTATTGATAGCCTCTTTACAGAATGGAGCTTTTGGACTAGACATTGCTTCATTGAATGTCATAGGTTCATTTCTTACAAATAAGTTAAAAAATCTGGACCAAAAGATGTAGATGTTTTGGTCATTTTGTTACGTTTTGGTTCTTCATCACTTTGATGATTACCAATTGCAGAATCTTAAGTTCGTTTTTGCGAACTTATCTCTTTCCTACCCTTACAAGGAAACTTATCCTCAAAAAATACAGCATTCTTAGATTCATTGATAGTATTTTTCATGTACATCCGGAATGTTGACTTATGTATGAGGAATCGATAAGCATTATTGTTATGAGCATATCCAATAAATATTCAATCGAAGGTTTTAGACCATATTTTAACTTGTTTAGGTTTTGGTAATTCTACCTTAGCCAAACATCCCTACACTTTCAAGTATTTGTGCGAAGGTTTATGACATTTTTATAACTCATAAGGAGTTTCGTTCCTACTTTTGTGTGATAATTTATTTAGAATATGGTTAACTAAGAGAATTGCTTCCCCTAACAAATTTTGAGGTAAACCAGAACTAATCAACATAGTGTTCATCATTTCTTTCAGAGTACGATTTTTGTGTTCCATAATATCGTTCGACTGAGGTGAATAAGGAGTTGTAGTTTAATGAATAATCCCAAAATCTTAACAAAAATCTTCAAACGGTGCTCTATATTCCCCGTCTCTATTACTACGAATAACTTTTATTCGTTTGCTTAGTTGATTTTCAACCTCATTCTTGTACTATAAATGCTTCTAGAGCTTCGTCTTTGCTTCTTAGCAAATAGACTTAACAGTACCTTGTGCAATCATCTATAAAAATAATAAAATACTTTTTACCTCTTCTAGTTTACACAAAATGTAAATAACAAATATCAATGTGAATTAGTTCTAGACGATTCGATTTCCTTTCAACTGAATGAAACGGTATTTTGGCTAATTTAGCCTCTGCACTTGTTTCTCATCGATCATTTTGGTCAAATGAAATAGAACACAATAAATCTAAACTTACTAACGTAAAGTAATAACATTAATATGTCATAATCTATCATGCCATAAATTAGAAGACTCAATCAAGTAAATAGAAGATTTATTTTTATTAATGTCAAAACTACGAAGTACATGCATTACATTCATTTGAATAGCCCATTGGCTAAGTACCCCTTACCCACAAACATGCCATTTTGGTGAGTACAAACTTGTCAGTCTCAAATACTAGCCTAAACTCATTCTTGCTTCACAAAGCTCCATATACCAAGTTTTTGCGAATATCGAGAACATGCAGCTCATCGATAAGTGTTACTTATTTCCCTGATGTCATCTTTGGCACTACTTTACCTAGACTAAAAACTTTTGATGTTGTCGAGTTGCCCATGAATAGTTGTTGTCCATTGATAGGAGTGTAAGATGAAAACATCTCCTTATCAGCACAAACGTAACGAGTAGCGTCAGTATCTATGAACCGTTCTCTCAGATTTTCCACCATGTTTGCTTCAAATACAACAGCTGAGAGCATTAGTTCAGACACACCGTTAGACAATTTGTCTTCCTTTGTTTTGTTTTTTGTGTCAGCAGTCCTTTGTAGTGTGATCAAACTTACCGTAGTTATATCAATCTCATTTGGATTTCTTGGCATTGCTCTTTTGCTTTTCATTACCCAAGTGCTTCATTTTTTTGCTAGTATTTGGTTCCACCAAATTGATGTTAGTCTCCATTTTCAGCTTTCCAGATTTTCTTTTCAGAATTTCAATTATCTTCCTCAATCTTAATCTTACAATCAAATCTTCAAGCCTCATTTCCTTGCATTTATGTTTCAAATAGTTCTTGAAATATTTTCACATTGATGGTAATTTTTCAATAATCGCAGCAACCTGAAATGTTTCACATAGCTTCATACTTTCTGCATGTATATCGTGCATGATGATTTGTAGGTCTTGGATTTGATTCATTACTGCTTTAAAATCTACCATTTGAAGTCTAGGAATTTGCCTACAATGAAATTTTCAATCTATCATCTTCTGTTTTGTACTTCTTTTTCAATGACTCCCGTGGTAATTTAGTTGTCTTGATCGAATTGTATACGCTGTATAGTGTGTTGTCAAGGTAATTAAGGATTTAGTTCCTGCACAAGAAGTCACTATGACTTCATGCAACAAATTTCTTTTTTTGAGAATTTGTTTCCTCCTCCTCAACAGTTGAAGTATCTTCACTCAAGAATTTTGTCAAATTCAAAGTCGTAAAATAAAACAACATTTTCTGTTGCCATCTCTTAAAATCCAATCCAATGAATTTTTTCGATTTATCCCCATGAGCATTGTTAGGGGTATGACAGAAGTAGTATTAGTTGTCATTATCGTGTTAAGATTGTTGGCAAATAAAGATATTACCGTGAATTGCTTTGGGCAGAATAATGTCGTTCCAAAATGAACGATATAAAATGTTAATGGTCGAGATAAGAGTTCGACTCTTTCTCCTTAAAACGATAATGCCCCCGAACTAGTGCTAACGGTATTCTGGCACTCGTTTCCTAAGATATAACGACTTCGACTTGTAATAGTAACACTCCAAATTATAAGATCCGGTGAACCTACTCACGTCTTGATCTTTTTAAAATTTTGAGGACTAAAATGCACGAAAATAACTTTCGAGGCTGAATTGCAAAATATGAATAATTTAAGGACGAAAGAATAAATTTGGAAGAAGAGTAAAATCAATTTTGATTTTGGAATGAATGAAAACCGGGGATATGGGTGCCTTTATATAGAAGTTGAGAAGTTGTGTCCAAAAGACACAACAGTCGAAAAGTTGTGTCTTCAACAAACACAAATCGCTTGGACAGATAGTTTAACTATCAACCGCTATTTTCTAGAAGGAACCACGTGTCACGCATAGAAAAAAGCCTGTGACCTGTGCTGTGTATTTTAATAAAACTCAATTTTTCCAATAGAAACTTGTACTGTGCATATGATTTTGTAAGTTTACAAAGATTTGTCCAAGATCACGAGCTTTTATAGACTTTACAAAACATGTACCTAATCTAGTGCATGTACCAACAATTGTTACATTCTCCATCCTAAAAGTAAATATCCCCGCATATACCAAGTTTATTATTTCACTAATGCATGAATAAATTTGTGCACGTATCACGTAATTCAATACATAAGCAGAAAAGCAAAATTAACTCATCAAGTTCATTTTTTCAACAATATATTAGTTGATCACTCTATTAATCAATTGATGTTCTTGTAACATTGTACCTCGTACTTACAAGTGAAAGCTCTAGTCGATTTCGAGTACCCAAAACATTAAGGTCATGTCACTCTCACTTGCATTTAGTCGAACAATTTTACTCGACCACAAATATCTTGACAGAGTCAAGTTTCTCACTGGTACGAAAGGTCAAGTATTCAAATAGATTATATGTGATAATAGTTAGTCTCGTGTTACTAAACCAATTTAGATATAGATTGTGGCAGAATAAAACAAACAATAGCATTAATGTCAGGAAATAAGCTAATTCCTCATCGCCCTTCTGTCAGAAATATTATTATTAACTCGTTGGAAATTGAGGTAGAGGACGAAGAAGACATGCCAAAAACACGTTTTCTCATTACAAAAGCTGGTTGATTAGGAACTAGAAGAACTATTGCTTCACCTCGAAGTATGAAAACAACATTTGACATGGCGGACCGATCACGGGATCTTCTTGCACACTCAATAGCCCAACATTTATGCACTTCATAACTTCACATTTCTCAAAACATTCAAGCAATATTGGATTCACCGAATCCATTGTGTTATTTTTCTCACTATTCTCGTTACAAAAAGGGAGATATTTATTTGACTGGTATTTAACTATGTTATGAAGTGTTATTAGTTAGGAGATAACTTGTTTGTATGTTGGGTTAATTGATTTGTAGTGGCTCCAACTTGATGTGTTACGATGCATATTATTAGGAATGTTTGATGTTAATTGCCGGTTATGGCGTATTTGAATTGTTGGTCTCACTTCTATAGCGGGGAAAACCCCTTGGTCAGCTCAAAGTCTGGCCTAGTAGCATCTCTCTTCTATAACACTTGAACAGAAATTCGTTCATTGATTTTGTAATTAAAAAAAAAGTGAAGATTATTGGTAAAAAAATGTTTTCAAACATATCTTATCCTATATTAATTAATTAAATTCATTTTTAGTGGATGATTTGGAGTAGAGATGGTAAAAAAATTCATTAAACTTGATATGGTGCCCCCTCCACCTCGAACAGGATGGAAATTCCTCACCTAATCAGGTATACAAGGCGGGGTTCATGGTCCCGAGGGCAGCTATATGGTGCATGGTCCTTTACCCGTTTCCCTCCACATTTAAAATTTTAGTTTTTTCTCATAAAAAAGAAAAGGACCATCACTTCTAAATGTAACATGAGTTGTTCTACAATTGTAAAAAAAAAGTAAAGATTTTCACCTATTAAAGACCAAAAAAAAAAAAATGTGAGTAAAGAATAAAACAAATAATAAATAAATGAGCGGTGTTCAAGGCAGGGGACTTGAACCTCTTTGACCTGCTTCACATTAACTGAATATAGAGGCGGGACAATGCGATAAAAATATTTGACGGGGTGAGAGACTGGAATGGTTGCCTTAACCTCGATCCGCCCTGTTGTCATTCCCAATTTGAAGTTCAAGAATATACCGTTCGTATGTATTAGTTAAGCCAGTAGTTTCGTGCATTGGTTCAAACTCATTTGACTCACAAACTCACCATATCAGTATGGTATATTTTGTCTTCATAAATTTTCTTATTAGCACCTATACTTTATAACTGACTTGCGGAATGAATAATATATTATTAACTGCTTGATAATCAAATTTTTCTATACTTGAAAAATAAGTAAATTCTTTATTTTCTTATAAAAGGGATTTGGTAAAATATTATTTGGTAGTACAAGATTCTTTGTTTATCTTTCTTATTATTGTGCTTATTGTAAGTATTGAAATTTTTATCGAGTATATTGAGATACAAATAGAAAAAAAAATTGAAATCTTGTTCTCAATTTTTATATCCCACAAGTGTACGGATCGTAACAAGTAATAAAGTGAACTTATGAGTCCAAATATCTTTTTACGGGAACTACTATCTAACAATTGATTCAATTATTCTTAATTTTAATTTGATTGAAAACAAACAAATAAAATATTTTTTTTTTTTTGTTATTTTCTATTTTAAATATACTAGCATAAAAGTGATTTTTTAATATGATGGTTTAAGTGTTAGGAATCATGATTTTACCATAATTATCCATTTAATCTCAATTACCAAGTTTTACAATTGATTATGTTTATACGTTCGAATTCTTCTAATGTATTCAATTTACCCCTTCAAATTCTCATTGAATCTATTTAACTAATTTAATTAAACATCTCTATCTGAATAGTCTTATTTAAACGCAATTATTGTTCTAAGAATTCATGTAACGACTGCAATAATTAACACAAGTATCTCTACATTTATACTAAATTGTCGATTTTTACTACGTGGTCTAAATAAGTAATTCACTCCTCTAAGTAATTATTGCTTACGAAATCAATGAATTAGTGACCAATTAATCCAAGCATTAAGAATATAAGTATAAGCAATTCACAAAATCAATAGAGATTTAAAACTTTTTAATTAAAATTAAGGTTCAGAACTAGTTTACAAATCATTCATCCTAACTAAGTACTTAATTACATATCATGGGAGAATAAAAATACAAGAATGATTTCTACCGAATGCTCCATTAATACTTCCAACTGATCTCTTGCAATCCAAATAGTCTTCAATTGTTTCAAATCTACTCCAATTAAACTCCACGTAGCCTCTTTTCATATAAAATTGTATCCAAGTTGAGAATTTCCTGCAATTAACACAAGTTATACAAATTAAGTAGATTCCCTCAATTTATATATAAATAAATAAAAAATAGAAGTCAAGATAAGCCCATAAAATGCACTAATCAAATCTCAAAAAAATATTGAAGTGCAAAAGCTATCCCTAGCAAAAGGTCATGGACATTTTCTAACTACTTGAACAACAAAAATTCTTTGAATAAAATTTTATGAAATCTTAAACTACCCATAGAAGGATTTCACCTATAGAAGTTGCATCTCTAATTCTTTGAGTAAGGAAGACCCATAATTTGCATTTGTCATTTTTTTTCATAGCTATCATGTCTCTATAAGAAAGTTACCGCATTCTTATAGAAGATCTTGAAGTTGAATTATATCAAAAGAGTTGATTATACATTTTATGGAATGGTGGAAAAATATGAAAATCATTGAGGATCGATGAAAATTCTAAAAGAATATCAACACTGTTTCAAAATTACGTGCAACAAATGTATTAGTGTCCTGGGGGTCACGAGACCCCAAATATTAAGAATTTTTTTTTTAGTCATATTTGATATCGATTGAAATCTAAATTTTAATTTAAATCAAAGTTAACAACTAATTTTAATAATATATTTCATGGAATCTATAACTGTTTATTTTTTTTTTATCAAAATTTATTAAAAGTTTGATTTTAATTTCCACCAAATAGAGGCAAAATCACAATAAATTTGAATTTCGATAATATGCTAATTTTAAAAATTCTCCGACGATCTTGCGCTAATCGAATCTACAAATTGCTAATGTCATCTCAAAACTTATTTCGAGAATTATATTATGAGCAAATCAAATAATCCAAACAGATATCGAAAATAGTTTAAAATACATTAAACGTGAGTCTTAAAGAAAAAACGTTTAACTCGCATTTTTTTTTAAAAAAATCAATTATTTCATTAACATTTATTATTTTTGTGATACAAATTTCTCAAATGTAATTTTCATCATTTTATTAGGAAGTTTTATATGGAATACGACATCAAATTTTTTTGAAATTTTACATCCGAAAAAGATTTTTTTTGGATGTAAATTTTCGATTGTAAAATTTCTACCAATTTCTTTACAAGTTCGATTGTATCCCTCTAATTTTAAATTTTTGCGTCCACCCCTGATAACAAGTACAACAAAAGGGATATGAGTAGAGATCGCTAAACTTAGGTTGAATTTATTTCTTCAAAACTAATTTACACAACAAAATTATCAGTTATCCAACTAGATCCTAGTCAATTCTCAATTATGGTTGATTATTAATTATGTCTATTTGTTAAATTACTCCATGTAAAAATAAAATTCAATTAATGAGAATTCAAATTGATAACAAGATTGTATTATCGTCATCAATATGTGGGTTCGTGATAAAAATAAATAGTAAAACCACTTGTCAAGCTCTTGATACTCACAATAAAAACCTAGTACACACTGTCTGCTAAGAACAGTTGAAGACAATGAAGTAACCCAGGCAGTGTTGCAAAATTCATAAATTTATTACATTATAATAAAGTTGGTTGTTGAGTCCATTACTCTTAGCCATTATTTGACAAAATTTATAAATTATTTCTATGATTGAACTTTATTTTCGATTATGCATTTTATAAGTATTGTCATTTATTCTACTCTTGTATGTATCTATTTATAAAATTCTTCCAAATGGAGGCTTAATCAATTGAATCATAAATATGGATGACAACGAAGCAGGTATGAGACGGGATCGGTCATTTATACCCCCTTCCTGTCAAGTATTTTTGTTACGTTGTCATATCATCATACTTAATTAAAGCAGGACGAGCCAGGTTTGGGGTGGGAATCGCCCAATTTATTTTTTTCTTTTTATTTTATTTTTTTATGTCTTTAGTTAGTAAATATTATTATTTTTTTACTAATTTATTAAAAACAACTTATGTTCTCTTTAAAAATGATGATACATTTATTATTTTTGTTTGATAAAAAACTTAAATTTGAAATTAATTTTAAATGTGACGAGTAGCGGGGACGGAGACTATGTTTCTTGTATCCGCTTTGGGGTAATGACAATCGCCCCGTCCTCGTCCCTTTTATCATGTTAAGTAGGTAATTCTTGTCACCTTTAGGACGGGGCCCACGAGTTTCGGGTTGAACAAGTATTTTTGTCACCCCTAATCAGACTAATCGCTGGGCTAACTCAAGTAGATTTCGACTGGGTCAAATAGAAACGTTAATGAACGATCCAAATGCTAGCCTAGCCCATAATCTAGCCTTCTTGCATCTAGTAACATGTCCAGTCTTGTTAGTCTTGGAAAGAAAGGATTGGGCCAATTTAGTGTATAAATTCTGTGTTTTAGTACTAAAATCCATTACATTTTTTACAAGTTGGGAAAAGCTGGATAAAAATAAAATCTCTCTCTGAATCTTTGTTTAAATTTAATAATTCAATGAATTAGTGTTCATTTGACAAGACTTTCGTAAAGTTAAACGCTGTTTTTAAACTGATTTTGAACGCGTTTGGATTATTTTTTAAAAGTTTTTTATATGGTTAGAACTTAGAAGGGATGAATCTGTAATTTAGATTTCTAAAAAAAAATTCTTTTATAAGAAATAAATTTAAGCAAAAGTCTGGTAACCTATGACGGTGGTCCCTCAATGAACCACGGGCATGCATAGAAAACAGGTAAAGGCAGTTAAGTGTAGTCAAATTCCTATATGTAATGTAACAAAGCATGCAAATTGCACGCTGTTCTATAAATTATGTTGAGCTCCAAAACATGCATTCCCATCAATCAAGGCTAAAAAAATTCAATTAAGCTACTCAAACAAGGAAAATGGACTGGATTGGGTGAGAAGTACTGCGTGTCAACACTTGTGTGGCTCCTTTTTTTTTTTTTTTAAAAACTGGCCAATAAATATTTGACATTTGGCCCTATTTTTTAAA
>CAIGRL010244402.1:0-11485 GCA_903798325.1 Fraxinus xanthoxyloides
TTCACTCTTTTAAGGTAAAGGTAGCTTTAGTAGAGATTAAAATCGGATTAAAATTGAGAAATTAGTCGTTATTGTTGACTTTTATTAGACATGTGATATCCAATAACGACTATATTTTTAATTTTAATTGGATTTTAAGTCGTACCAAACCGGCTCTATAATTGTTGAATTATGTATCGTCTCATTATTTGAAAAATTTAATGACTGAAATAGTATTGTTTTTGAAAAATATGTGATTAAAAAGACTAAAGCACCTTGTATCGAAGAAATCTCACATAAGTATTCCAGAAATTTAAAATTGGCCTAAAGATTTAACGTGGCACTAATGTTTGGGCATTGCAAAACAATTGAAAAAGTGAAAGGGAAAATGGAAGTAAACCCAGTAAACACACCACTCCACCCTCCATTGAGATTTCCTCCCACCGAAAATTTATTGAGATTTTCATTTCGCCTAACGAATCGTCCATGCCGAGTCATCTCTCCCTAGAGCTAAAGTCATTAGATTGATTTTCGGCTAAGGCAAAACAAGGGGCTCATCTTAACAAACTCACCCGCGACATCAACGACGGCCGCTTCCCCAAATTGGAACCATTACTCCTCGACTTTAGTGAGATGGTGATGCCCAACTCCGGTGATGGTCAATATCAGTCTTCACCAATTTTGAAAAATCCAAGTGAGTGACGTTATGTTAGCTTCCCTGTTTCTGAGGCTTTAGTGAATAATTTGTTTCTTTTGGTACTGTGATTCAAACCTAATGAATTATTTTTTGTTGTTGTTGTTGTTGTTGTTGTTTCATTATCTAATTAAAGTATTCTGTAATTCCTTGGGAGTATGATATCAGTGGAGGAGGAAACGTTAGGAAAAGATTGTCTGATGGTGCCGAGATGCCGGATGTGGGTATCATGTTCAAGGATGAAAAAGAATTGTGGGATTTATACCAAGGATATGCATATCATGTAGGTTTTCCAGTTAGGAGAAGGAGTTTAAAAGGGAGACGATGGGAAAATGAAATATACGACCTTCACATGTGGCCATGAAGGCCGAAGAAGCATTAGTACAAGTGGTTCTTTGAAATCCCAACCAACAATCAGACAAATTGTAAAGCTAGGATCACTGCATCTTCAGATAATCATGGAATCTGGAAAATTAACACAGTCCTTCTAGAACACAATCACAAAACAAGTTCTTCGAAGTCGAGGTTGTATCGCTGCAATCGAGAATTAAGTTCACATGTGAAATGGAAACCTGAAGTGAATGATATGACAGGAATTCTCCCTCACAAAAGTTTCAACTCTGCAGTGGCTGAAATATGTAGATATGAAAGTACGTCTTGCGTGGAAAAGGATTGTCGAAATTATATTAAACAAGTGAGACGATTAAGACTTAGTGAAGGAGATGTCACAGCGAACAAGTCTACTTTTCCAAGATGCAAGCCCAGTGCTTTGGATTCTACTTTAGTATGAATGCAGATGATGAGTGTAGGCTGAAGAATGTATTTTGGGCAGATAATAGGTCAAGGCAAGCGTATAAGGAGTTCGACGATGTTGTCACATTTGATACCACTAATCTAACTAATAAGTACTATATGCCTTTCACCCCTTTTGTTGGCGTTAATCATCATGGACAATCTACGCTGCTTGATTGTGGTCTGTTGTCCAACGATGACACAGATACATTTGTGCGGTTATTTAGGACATGACTACAGTGCATGTATGGAAAAGCTTCCCATGGAATCATTACCAATCAAGTTATGGTTATGCAAAATGCAATTCAGATTGTTTTTCCAAATACGAGGCATATATGGTGTTTGTGGCATATTTTGAAGAAGTTGCAAAAAAAAGTTTGGATACCACATTGATAAGGCTTCCATTTTTTCGACTATACATGGATATGATTCGCAGTTTGTTAACGAATTTGAAAAAGGTTGGAGAGTGATGATCGACACGTATGAGTTGCTTATTAATGATTTGTTGTCAGGACTATTTGATAACAGAGGTCGTTGGGTTCCTTGCTATTTGAAAATCAAATTTGGGGCAGAGATGTCAACAACTCATTGAAGTGAGAGCATGAATGCGTTCTTCGACGGGTATGGTCATTTGAAGACTTTGCTGAAGCAATTTGTTGAATAGTATGAATGAGCATTGAGGAATAAGGTTGAGAAAGAGTTCCGGGCTGACTTTAAGTCATACTAGCAAATGGTATTGTGTACGAAAATATTTGAAATGGAGAAGTAGTATCAGAAATATTACACCATTTCGAAGTTCAGAAAAGTTCAAGTCAAGCTCACTAAGAAGGTTTATTGCGACATCATTTCTACTACGGAGGGAACTTTAGCGACGATGTATGAAGTATGGGGAGGTTGTCATGCATGACAACCGACGAAAGATAAAAAAGTTTTCATCTCATTTTAGAGAGACACTTGTGAAATTGTTTGCAATTGCCACTTATTTGAGTTATAGGGAATTCTGTGCCAGCACTCTATCATCGTCTTGATCCATAATGATGTCACATTACTGTTCGAGCTGTATATACTACGGAGATGGAAGAAAGATATTAGTAGAGTGCACACCAAGGTCGCAGTGAACTATGATGAGTTGGTTAGTACTCGTGCGCAGTTGAGACACGAAGATAAGTGTCAGGCTTTTGTAGAGGTTGCAAACCTCACAGCTGATAAAAGAGTGGATAATTAATAAAAAACAAGAGTTGAGTATAATAAAGTCAGGAAGTGGAAGCAATGTCGTCTCACAGCACACTATTCAGTTAGCCTCGCAATGCAATGAATTCGAGAACAACGTGAGTAGAAGCATACAAGATCCTATATCGTCAAGGAGAAAAGGTGCGCCGAAGAAGCTTCAGAGAAAAATCTCGTTGGAGTCCTATTCAAAGAAAGTATGTTGGTCGGTCTTTTTAATGCCTTAGACAATATTCTGTTACAATTACTACTTAATTTGTGTGTACGTACGGGCTAGTCAACTTCAATGAAAGGAAAGAGGCCGACCTCCAGGCACATGAATACGCCATCTCTTGTACCCATCATTCAAGCATCTCCACAACATTGTACGCGGACACCATTTGCGTATTCACAAATGTTGTTGGTTAGTATACTTAGCCCTTGTTCGAACCACAATTTCATCATGATAATACATTTTTGGTTAATAATGAAATAGTTTTCATGAAGGAATTTTTCTTTTTTCAAGAAATGGGGCTCAAACAAGCCCTCAGTTTATGGTGATTATTTGTTACGAGATTTAATTGAGCTGTTATTTGTTGTAGGGCGACGCAGACAGTCATGTCTTCCTGGAACATTGTTATCCTCAAATTTCATCCCTTTAACGTCAACAAATCTCATATTCAGTTCCGAAGGCTTACATATGTTTAAATCTTTACATTTGCATTCGATTTGTTTGTATACATGTACCTACATTCATATTGTATGATAGGTCATTTGGTTCCATACTACTATCCAAAGTTCTCGCAATAAGGACCCTACTGGCTTATGAAGCAAGTGGAGTCCAAACGTTTGTAAAGCACTATGGATTTTGTTCGACAGAAATGAAATAGTTTAGATGGTGTTTGGTGGGGATTAAAATTAGATTTATAGTAAATTGTAATAAAAGTTTTTGAAATGTGTGGTCGAAAATATGTGGGACTCATGAAAGATGTGGTTAATATTAGTTGTTTGACTTTAACTTAAATTAAAATCAAAGTTTAATCTGGTCCAAACATGCCCTTACTGTATTGTAACATAGGAAAATGTTGGAGTTATTTAGCTTTTTAGGTTTCTTGGGACAATTTTTTTTAACTTATTCTAGTTTGTTATTCAACTCGACAAAGCTAAAAAGAAGCATTGTTGGAGTTAGAAGTCAGATTTGGTATATTTCGTTCTTCTTGTTCATATCCATCCTTCTATCATTCTTTATCGTTTTAAAAGTTTTTCATGTTTTGTGCTTATGCAACTTCGTACACCAATGCTTTTGTCAAAGCCTAAGATAAACTAGCTCATGTTCATGATTTGATCATATTTGGTTGTGCTTAAAAGCAAGTCAAACTTCTCAAGTTATTTTTGCCAATGTAATTTGTAAAGTTACTAAAAATAATTCCTTTCTTGGTTAGTAACTTTCAAGCCTCTGCATATTTGCTACATTTTGGAAAATCAACTAGCTTTGTGACCGTTCATATGATTGGAAAGTTCTATTCATTGATTGTTGCTGAATGTATTGGCCTAATCCGCACGTCTAGTTATGTATTATAGCAAGTGTGGTGTGGTATTGGCCACTTGTATATTGTTAGATGATAGTGTTTTGAGACCTCGGGGCTGGTTTTTTATAGGCATTTGCTGCTGAATTATGGCTCCCAAACAAATTGAGCCAGTAGAGCAACATACTTAGGCGACCAATTGTAAACAAGTGTTGATCATTTTTGTTAATGGAAAAAACTCGAAAGATTACTTAAACTGTATTATTAGCAACATTTAGCATTGTTCTTCAACTGATACAAAACAAAAAAGGTTTAGAGTGGAGTGTGATTATTTGATATTGTGGCTAAACTTAGGCCTAAAGATTGAAGTGCAAATAATGCATACTTATCTTCATTTCTTCTTCGTGTTTCATGGGTCCGAGGCTAAACATGGTTGAGGTACGCAAGTCATATGCTAGAAATGAACCTTAAAACATCAAAAAGAACAATATACCGAACAATGCCAAGCAACCCAATCTAAAAATATTGCTGTCGAAACTAAACATCATTAATATACACTTCAAAGGGCCTCTTCGCAGTTGTGTCATTGAATAAAATGAATAATAAATTTGGTGCAACCCTGTCATTGCTCGCTCCAAGTAGAAATGTTCGAACATGTCTAGTCTCTTTGATTATTAATGGTTACTAGTAGAGACATCTTTAAGCAAGTACAGGACCATGTATGGACGCAATCAACTCCCTCGAATAACAACATAACTAGAAAAATGTAATAACGAATATAACTACTCATTGTGCTGACCCCCTTCTTTTTCCATTATCGTTAGATGGCTCTTTGCCCTTGCAGAATGTCACATTTAATGAAATCTCAAGATTTCATTTTTCAGCTATTTGAGCTAGACTTTTGAACATGCTAGGCAAACTGTCAACTTCATCTTTGGTAGTAGGATTCATTTCTTCATCAATGGTATTGGACTCACCACTTGCAATATCTTCTTTTACCAAGTCAAAAAATCCACAATCAGTACTGCAAGTTTGAATAGTCGTCCTTTGTTATTTCCATCCTTTTCAACCTCAAAACATTTCTGGATATAATCTACACACCGTGGACAACGACTTTTTTTATCGCACTCTTCGAAGAAGTGATATGTACTTCTACAGCTGTGACAAACACCATGATTCCTGCCTCTCATCCCTACATGGGAAACAACCACATTCATCTAAGTTAGTATACACACGATCCCTAACATAATGATCAGTAATATGTTGTACCAGGAAATAACAATATACATTTCAAACCAGGGAATTTTGTTACACCATTTTTATGCCAATTACAAAAGAGTAAACAAACTATGACAATTGGATATAAAATGTGATTGAATTATGTACAAATGATATTCATAGTGCAATAGGTAGAGGCTGAAGATATTGCGAGCTCACTAATTACAACTTACCAACAACACACAAAAGCTAACATATTTTTTGTTGACACGGCAAACCAAACTACTAAAATATTTAGTACTGAGTTTCGTAGGAAATTTATCTTGGTAGTTTGTCCATTCACCATGGAAAAACATGAATCACTTAGGTAAGTTTTTTGATGGATTGACGGCAATCGGCGATGTTCACGAAAGCGCCAACGACGTCGACAGGAA
This sequence comes from Fraxinus xanthoxyloides, assembly GCA_903798325.1. Lineage (NCBI taxonomy): Eukaryota > Viridiplantae > Streptophyta > Magnoliopsida > Lamiales > Oleaceae > Fraxinus > Fraxinus xanthoxyloides. The sequence continues at coordinate 5,850 of CAIGRL010244402.1, forward strand.
TTGAGGGTTTCAGTTTGGCGGGGATTCGATTAGGGAAAGTGGCGTGGGGAAAGTGGAAGGTAGAAGGTTTATTGTTTTGAACTTGACGTGTTTTGTTTTCTTTTAAATAATGCTTGCCAGCTCATTTGGTATACTTCTATGAGCCAGCTTCTATACATGTAGCGGCACCAAGTTAAAAAAGAAAAAAATTGGGATTACGTGGAATATTACTTTATTGAAAAATGTGTGATTAATTAGAAAAGAGAAAAATGAATTATAATTTAATGGAGGCCAAACAAGAACTAAATGTGTGAAATGTGAAAGGCGGTATGAGGTTATGTCACATATATGTCGCAAAATTACATTGTATATTTGGGCCATTGTGACCTGCGAATCTACCCAAATCAGAAGTTAAGTAGAGAATTTAGGCATGGATAACACTAAAATAAAAATATATAGCTACCTAAATTTAATGATACATTTTCGATTTTCGCAAATTTTACTTTTTTAAAAAAAATATATGAGGTCATAAATAGATTATTTATGTTGTAAATAATATGATTATTAGTAAATGACAATTATACTTCTACATTCCTAATTTATTATCCTTCTATCCCTAATTTTCCCTATAAATATGAGGATTTTGTTCTTAATAAAATATAAAATTCACTTCTCTCTATTCTCATCTTTTTTTTTTTCTAAATTTATAACACGTTATCAGTACGATTATCTTAAAATCAAAGGCATTAGTTAGAAAGTAATAATTTTTATAAGTATAATCATTCATCACATGTACCGAATTCAACATGGTGACATGTGAATTTTTTTTTATATACATATTCCTTAATTCTCAATTGTTTTTTATATACATGCAATTTTTTTTTTACATATACATTAATTTTGTGACGATCATTGCATTTTGATTCATGCTTTTTGATATATGCATTTCATTCCTTTAACTTTTGAGTATATGAAATTCATTTTGAAGTTAATCATCTAAAGTTATCCATACTTCTATGTATGTGAATTCACGTATTTGTTATCGTTTGCATGTTGGTAAAAGATTTAGCCAGTAAATGGTTTAGTCAATTTTGTTATCTTCTAATGCATGTTCGGTAATTAAATTTTTACATAGAAATTCATATCATATCTGTTTGGTAATTAATTTTTGTATCACATCATGTTTGTATGGTAATTAATGTTTTTAACCTGGTTGAATATTTTTAGATGTTCCTTTATGAACTTTAAATTAATAATCTATCATGTTTTGGTTCCTGAAATAGCATAACATTATAATTAATATTCCAAGAAAATATTATTTGCTCCTGAAAAGTATGAATTATAATTTTCAATATTCCAAAAGTATATTGACATATTACTCTTGAAGAACACAATAGTAAAATATAATGTGCTTTTGAAGTAGCACATTATAATTTTCATTAGTATTTTAGTTAGATTTTACTTGCTCTAGAAGAGTATAATAATATAAAATCTAACATAAATTATGTTTTAAATCCTCAAAAGTAAATCTTTATATAATTTATTATAATAATATGAGATTGCTCATGAAGAGCATGAATTGTAAATTTTAATATTTCAAAAGAATATTGGATAATTGTTCTTTAAGAACTAATAGTAAATACAACGTGCTCCCTAAGTAGCATATGTTTCGAAAAAATATATCATTTTGAATTAAAGTTTAACCTTGAAGGAAAGCATACAATTCATGTCATGTGGACATTGATTCTTATATGATTATATCATGGTTAATCATATTTTCGAGAATTGATTATGTCTTTTGTTTAACTGAATAGTTATTGAATTGACAAATATTATATTGAGTTAGAAGTTCAATTATTGAACGTATTAATGTTTGTCATGACTAGTTGGATTATCACCGGATCAATAATGATGTGAAATTAAAAATTCAAATGGTCATTCAACAAAAACCTGAAGATTCTTCAATTTAATGAATTCATTATCGAAAATTGATCACCACTAGCTAAAATAGGGATTAAATTTCCTATATTTCTGAAAATTAATTAGGGTGATAAATGGGACCCCATTATCCTCCACATTGACTATCTAAATATTATTTGTATCTAATAGATTTGATACAAATACTAGATGATTGCATGGTGTTCACAATTTGAAGTTTGTGAAATTGCTGATCAAATTACGAGCATAATTTTCAGATTATATAATCAAAAACTATGTCTGATTAAAGCTAGTGGGTATAAATCTCAACATTTTAAAAAGTGTTAGTTGGAAAGTCGATAACTAGTTTAACATTATTGTTTGTTAAACACCTCTAATTAATTTAAATGAGAACAAAGTACTTCCCATTTCTGTTTAGGGAATGTTATTTTGCATCATGTCAATATCATAGCTTTTACCGTTATAATTGGCTTATGATCAGAGACTAATTTCTTCATGAAATTATTTGATAGTGCAATATATGTACAATTAATCCACCACATTGCACTAAGATGAAAAGTAAAGAATGTTGAGATGAAATGCGTGATTTAAACCCTTATACTATATCTCTAGCCAAACGGATGAAAATTTATAATGCAACTCATTGTCAATTTGATTTGACAATTATCTCTATATTAGGGGAAAGAATTAAGAAACTGAAGATAATGTACAAATGTATCATTATCTAAATCCTCGCCATTTAGATGAATTTACTGACCAAATAGATTACTAACATCTCACACATTAGCTTCATATACTCCAACTTGAATTAACGTCCTAGAGCACAAATAATTAATATGATATTTTATGGCATACCTAAAGCGCGATGATATTCGATTCTAATATATAATCTCCGAAAGATATTTGAAGCATATAAGAAATATGGTTCCATTTAGGTGGTGTATAATTTTGGAAAGTATTTATACGTAACAAATTATAAAATCTCAAAAAAGGTCCGGGAACCTCATATATTGAGAATTCAGATATTTCAATAAACTATGTCATTATGGAGAAATAAATAATATTGAAAAGAAAAAGTCGTTTACAACACTTTCGTACATGATGTACTCTATCATATTATGAGTAACGATGATATCAAAATAATTTCGTCATCGATTGAAATAATGATTGAACAAATAAAATGATGTGATCCTACTAAAATTGAATTTACTAGAGAAACCTAAATTTCTGTATTTACAGTCTGAACACCTAAATGTGTATACTTATGTGAGAAGAAAATGGAAAAAGGAAAGTCATAATATAAAAATGTACGACTCTTTACATAATGAATTTGGTGAAGACTTATATAAATAGATAAATTATCATGTAGTGGATGTAATCACAAGTCTCTATTTCATTAGCATGACAATACATGAAATTTAATATACATGTAATAAATGTGATTATAGACAATTTATCTTGCATGGTTTTGATACTATCCTGGAATGATTTAATATACTTGAAACATCATTGAAGTGATATTATCATGAGAAGGAGTAAATACATGTTGTACATTTTTTCCCTTGATCGATTTTTTTTTTCCGATTGAATTTTCTTGATAAAGTTTTTAATGAGACAGCATTTATGGGTATTCAAAAGAATAATGTACTATTTTTCCTACAGGCTTTTCTTAATAAAGTTTTGACGAGATATATTTTTTGTGTAATGAATGTCCATAACATACAAGACATTTACCCTCAAAATAATATCTTTATATGCATGAGACTCCTGAAGAGATCTACAATAGCTATTTTGGGATCATCATGTTACTACAATCATCAAAAAATGATAAATATCTCGTATGAAGACGGTGTTATTTGAAGACTATACAAGACAATATGAGACACTTCACCAAAATTGCAATATTGAAGACATTGACATACAAGACAAAGACGAATTAATATAAGAATTGAAATCATGGGAGCAGCTACTCTTTTTTCTTTATCTCAAGTTTTGTCCCATTGAGTTTTTTTGACAAGATTTTAACGTGCAGATATTTTATAATGTGTCATTCAAGGGAAAATAGTGTAAATAATAATATTATTATTATTGAATGACAATTATACTCTTCCAGCTCTAGTTTTTATTATCGTTGTATTCCTAATTCTTTCCTATAAATATTGGACTTTGATTCTTAATAAAGCACACAAATTTATTGACTTCTCTCTATTCTTTTTTATTTTCTCTCAGTTTATAACATTTTATTATCCTTCAAATCAAAAAATTCATTAAACATTCCTTCCAAAAATTATGTGGTATTAATTAAATAGGTAATTAAATATATTTTATTAATTAAATAGGTAATTAAACATTTTAAAGTCACAATATTATGCAGTTTATAATCATAGTTATGTACTAGTCACAATCAAATAACGACCATAAATCACAAATTTTATAGGTCACAACTTATTTCACAGTTACAAATTATCAAATCAATTGTTCACAAGTTATTTCTTGATCATAAGTTATCAAATTAATTGGTCATTGCTTATTTCTCGATTTCAAATCACAAATTTTAAAGATTACAACTTACAAATTATCAAATCAATTAGTTAGAAAAAAATTTCTCGACCACGAATTATCAAACTAATTGATCCCAACTTATTTATTGATCACAAAGACACTTATTGTGAGTCACGGTTACAAATTTAGTCACATATCACACATTTTTAGGTCGTAATTACTCTTTTTAATGATCACAATTACTCAATAATTGGTTACAATCGCTCTTCAACTGACCCATTTCGTCCCACCACCATCGGCATCACAAAAAACATCGATATCACCCCACCACCACAGAGCCACCACTCACATCATTGTCGAACCATCACCACCTTCTCCAAAACGTACCACACACAAATCACCACCACAAACATGTCACCACATGTAACTTCCCGAGTTTCGTGAACTCGGATTGCTACGTCATTCTCTGTTATCGCGAATTTCTTAAATGGTTTGCGGAATTAACTGAATTTAAAAAAAAAATTAAACATCGATATTCGTGAAATTCATCGATAATAAACTCATTAAGTGTTCTTCGAAAAATAAATAAAACGATAAGTTTTAAAATTACTCAATAATTGGTTACAATGGCTCTTCATTTTACCTACTCCATCCCACTACCTCTTTACTACCATCGGCAACACCCAAACACCGCTACAACCTCTCTACCATCATGTAAATCTGTATATCTAGTTGCACTACAGCAACCGCACCACCGCCACTATACCACGACCTGGATCCCATACACGAGGTCAAAAATTGATTCTCACACCATCACTGCACAACTGAACAATCGCACTATAGCTGCTTGTTTTCACAACATCCCGTCATATCCCCACTACCTCCAGCAGTCAAAGAGTGGCTGACAAAAAATGGCCATTAATGCAGCCCTCACCTTCGACAAAAAAATGCACCACATATCCACTGCACCCTACTAGCGTTGTAGTTTTACACCACCACCGTCATGTAGATTTGCACAACTACCACCACCCTATAGTTTAGCATTGCATTTATGTTTGTATGGAGAAATATGAGATTTTGTAGAGAGGGTGAATTTCTTTTTCAAAATATGGAGAGAGATAGATTGTACAATGTAGAAATGGAGAGAGAGAGAGAGAGAGAGAGAGAGAGAGAGAGAGAGAGACTTTATTTATAAAAATATATAGATTTTTTAAAGA
>CAIGRL010244402.1:11748-40834 GCA_903798325.1 Fraxinus xanthoxyloides
GAGAGAGAGAGAGAGAGAGAGAGAGAGAGAGAGACTTTCTTTTTCAAAATATCTAGAGTTTTTAAGGAGAAGATATTTATGTGGGTGGGTTGCTATGATCCATGTATGTGTGTGTGTGTATATATATATATGGGTAAGTATGGTTGGAATTGGGTGTATATAGATTTTTAAATCATAAAAATAAGTATAACTTGATTTTGAAAAAAAAAAATAACTATAACCTAGTTTTTTTAAGTTAAAAATTGAAATGTAGAGTTTACGGTAATTTTCTCTAACACCAATGAGGCAGGTTAATGCATTGAAGCATCTTTATATGCTTTATTTTCCGTGATAATAGGACAACTCAAATCTCCAATTAAATTATCATTACTTGAATTCGAAGAGCTTTTAGGTCATCCAACTTTGCAAAATTAGAAACAAAGTTTCCAGTGATTCATGCGGCTCTTCAAGTGCACCAACAATGCTTTAGAACACGGGATAGACGTTAGCAAACATGTCAAGGTGAGCCTTTGGATTGAGCCTAACCACTATAAACGATCAACAATGATGCTTGAGACCATCACCTTTAGAGTTTTCCGCATAAAAACTTACAAATTTGTACATTAAAAATGGTATCTAACCATTGAGTTGAATTTAGAAAATATGCAATTTATGTTCGAGTCATATGGGAATGATTACCTGATTTTGGTTCAAGAAATCAAAGGTCTCTAATTGTGTTAGTTGTTGAACTATTGTCCAATTTTACAACCTCAATCAATTCTCTGTGAGTTTCCTCGTAAAGCATTTGTCAATCAATATGATAGCCTTGTGAAGCATTAGTCAATCAGTTGGATAGTGATATTTTGAAAATCTGCAAGTGTACGAGATCGTGGTCAAGTAATATAATGATGAATGGAGTGTTGAACCTACGAGGACTATGTGTTTGACCGATTTAAAATTAATTACAACTTTAATCGAATGGCAAATAAATTTTGTGAGTTTTTCTATACTAATACCAAAATTGTCAATTAAATTAATGAAATTAAGTAAATGTGTTATTCAAACACGTGAGATGCATTGTTAAGATATCGAATCCCTCTTATTATTCCATTTTCTGTGTAACAATTAAAGTAACAATTTGAAATAATTCATGTTGATCAATGTTCTTGAAAATCTCTCTCGATAGCGGTAAAATCTATTCTCCTTATCTGACCATTCTATCTCTCGATGAACATACAAACGTGATAAATGCATTAATAAGTGGTAGAACACCTATTAAAACCATATAAAGTAAATAGATGTATCTATATCTTGTATTGAATCTTTTAATGTTTATTGTATTGTGTTTAAACCTATTGTCTCTCTGGATAACAATAATATCAACTAACAATTCAGTTAGTGATCAAACAATTGAAAAGATTAAGAAGATAAAAATGATAATACATATTAACAAATCAAACTAAATTAAGTCAAAATAACTAATTAAAAACTAAAAATATCATAACAAGGGTTGGTCTCATCCTAGCAACGTATAAAACTAGTATAATATATCGAAATTACAAGAGATCATATTTAAGTGGAAATACATAACCCGAATTTTTATAAATTTAGAAGATGAAGATGAAGATGAAGATGAAGATGAATCTTGAATATCTTCAGTGGTTTCTTGATGAATCTCCACTTGCGCATTCTCTTTTTTGCTCAAAAAAAGTTTGAATCTTCATTTGATTGAATTCTTGCAAGTCCCCTTCAATTCTCTCACAAACACTATGAATTTTCCTCATTTGATTATAATAATTGATGAATATTAGAGTGTAATATGTATATGAGAGATCTCTAATATGTATTCTGTTGTTATGTATTTGTAGGAGTAGAAAATTGGTTGAAACTCACTTCCAAATTGATTTCCAAAAGAGTTTCAATCGAATAAAGAAAGTTACTTTCGCGCATGAATTTTCTTCTCTACATAGTAGTCAGAATTTTGGCCATAACTTTCCTATCCGATATCTGATTGAGGTAATTCAAAGTACATTGAAAATCTAACTCAAAGGATACAATTTTACAAGAAAATTTTTCCAATTCATACATTTACTATACCAAAAATGGGTCTTAATTTTCAACTAAAATTCTAGAATGTAACTTGTGAGATTGGAAATTGATTTTGATAATATTTTGATCATATTCAATTCATTTTTGAGTTCTAACTCCTTCCAATTATCTCATAGCACTCTTTAAAGTATATATTGCAGTCCAAATTAATTATTGAATATTTACAATTTGGTCCTCAAACTTTGAAATTTTCCTTTTTCCTTGATTTTTCTTTTTTTTTCCCCTTCCAATTCCTCATTCAACCATTAAATTTTACATATATAGCATAAAATGCAAAAAATTAGTATATATTTTGTCTAAAGAACTATCAAATATCGATATTTTAGCCCCAAATAAGTGTATAAAATACACTTATCAAATAACCCCAAACTTAAGTATTTGTTTGTCTTTAAACAAAACTATAACCTAAATAACAACAAACATACAAGTATGCAAAAATATTTGGCTAGACAATCTTACTTTTACCTCAAAATTTGAAGTTAACATATTAGATCTATAAATTGCTTCAAAGTCATAATATCAAATCAATATCCACTCTTCCAATGTCAATCTGACGAGTGTATGTCAAGAACTAAATAGACAATCATAATTTACAAGTTGCATCAATTCCCAACCCTATGTGGTCAAATATATCCTTTCAACTCTCGTATGATTCACATACCACCAAACTAATTATTCTTTTTACTCTTTTCTTGGTGTGCAATCTAAGGTTGAATTTTTTATTATTATCCTCACCATGTCTAGTTTAGGTGGACTCTATTAATTGTAAGCCAACATATCAATAAACAAGGGTTTTCGATGCTTTGATTGCTTTGACCTCTAGGACTAAACTTGGCTAATAATCCCTCATCAAAAAGTCTTCTCAAATAAGTGTGTGGGGGCTTAACTAGGGCATTTGATGCGTCTTCTATTTCATGCACGTTTTTTTCTAATTTTCATTTTTTGCACTTTTTTTTCCCTTAACCTTTCTATATGACCCATGTAATAAGCTTTTAGTCGATGACTCCCATATCAGATCATTTTAGGGCACCAAGTTGTAATTATCCTAACAAGCTTAATTGAGTCATAAAGGCTATAAATATTTGTTTTTATATATATTTCTACCCTGATTAGTGCAATACCCTTCATTAAACACCTATCTAATCAAATCGACCTTTAACTTAAGACTTTTGTCCAACTTTATCCTATTAATCTAAGATAATCCACACATAAGTTTTCATATAAGGAATCCTAGTTTACATCTGTATCTTCCTACAACTGTAAAATCATCCCTAAACTATAATAAATTTGGTCTAAGGATCATTAATTTAGGATAATTTTGGGTATAACATCTATTTTAAATCTATCGATCTATCCAGTATATGAATCAACTTATTGAATCATGACGTAAAACTCAATTCTAGTACACGTATAATATCAGATTTTGTAGAATTAAACATCAATCAATCTAACATGTAGCCTATCCAACATTCATAAATCAATACCAAATCTCAAATTTAATCATCATTGCAAGCTAGGCTATCTAACCCACATGAGCACACAATCAATAACAAAAAACAAACATACAAATACTAAAAAACACATGAAAAGTAAAAACTCAAAGTTTGTCACTTCCCCAAACTTAAAACGGACATTGCTCTCAATGTCATTAAGCATAAGTAAGAATACAAGGGGATGTGGAAGAAAATAAAAATAGTATTCCCCAAATTTTTCTGTTGAATGTGTGATGATCTATTTGTCAATTTATTCCAACTTGTACTCTGCTAAGTTCCTTGCAATGTCAACATACATGGTACCTATCAAAAATGGAGGAAAACAATCAGAAGAATAAAAAGAAAACTCATTTTTGACTCAATTAATATTTTCCTTTAACTAGGCTAAGTGGCAATGATGAAAATGACCCCCAAACTGAATTTAAACGTGCATATAACTAATGCAACCTATAAGTCAAGAATAACACTCATGGTGGTTAGAAAATTGGGTTACCTCCCAATAAACGCTATATTTATAAGCTTTATCTAAACTATATGGAGACACTGATCATGGTGGTTCATGCTGGAGTCTTGTAGACTTACACTCCTTGCTATTTTCAACTTTACATCCTTTTTTACCTTGAGCTCTCTATTCTCCTCTCGAGCAAAACTCCCTGCATGTTTAGGTTTTGTCTCATTTGACCCTTGTTGAACTTCTTCAACAACAAATTTGGCTTCATCTAGGACTAATGGTTGCTTAGGTGGATTATGTAATTTAAAAATATCATGTGTGTGCTCTACCCTCACAATCAGCTCGCCCTTCTCTCAATCAAAGTTCGACTTGTTGCTGAAAAGGATGGACCTAAGATAATTAGTATATCATGGTCATCTTCAAGGTCCATAACAAAGAAGTCCACAGAGAATATCAACTTCTCAACCTTGATGAGCACATCCTCAACCTTGCCCTAGGTATATCTGATGCTTCTATCTACCAACTGCAGCGTCACATTCGATCCTCTGACAAACTCATTGTTTCTTGAAAGTAGACAAATGCATTAAGTTTACATTCGCACTTATATTACATAAAGAATTAAAATGAAATTCTTCACATAGTAAAATAGGTAAATTGATGGCAATTCATTTTGCAGCCTTGCAATGCTCTCCTCGGTCAATGCTATTTCTTCCTAGTCTATAAGTTTTGTTTTCTTAGATATCATGTCCTTCGAGAACTTTTCATACATCGAGATCTGTCAAATTGCATTAATGAATGGGATGTTGATGTTGAGCTTTTTCAGCATATCCAAGAACTTCTTGAATTGATCATTGAGCTTTCTTTTTTCCAGTATTTGTGGAAAAGGCAATGGTGGAACAAATTCTATGGTAGGAATGGTTTCCTTAACCTTTGGATCATCTGATAATCTTTCTACCTCTGCTTATTTGTTCTGCTCAGATTCCTCAAATTGCTTCTCAACCGTAATATGTACATTTTCTTTTGTATCAACTGGTCTCTTTACATTAATCTCTTGTAGTTGAACATCAATGCATGTAGTTATTGCCTTAACATTTTCTTCCTCCACAACCTTCACTACCATTACCTACTGTTTGAAATTTGTCTCAATGTCACCGGGTAATGCTCTTGGTAGTCTTTCTAAAAGTGCTTTCGCTATTTGTTCATCTGATTTTCCAAGTTCTTGATGGAAGCTCCCTGAACTTGCAAAGTTTTATCTGTTCTTTACATGTGTCGAGTAGATATCACTGTCAATTTAGTAACAAGATTTTCTAACGAAGATTTATTTTCAGTTTGCTAAAAAAATGGTGGTGCAATCTGAGCTCCCAGATTGTTGCTCTATTGAAAATTTGGGTGATTCCTCTAGCCTTTGTAGTAAGTGTGAGGATTTTGATTGCATTGTTATCTTTGAGAATTTTGAGCATAATTTACATCCTCTACGAATTGAGTAAAAGGACCACGTTGTAGTCAACATTCCCACGATTCCCTCCACAATGCTTGCATTTCAATCTGGTTATTTGAGTTGCACTTATATTTTCCACTTTTTGCACCAATGACGCCAACTGATCTGATATTGCTGTCAAAGAATCAACTTCATATACTCCAATAACCTTCTTTCCACTTACCCTTTTAGTAGGACAAAGTGCAATAGTGAATGCCAAGTCATCCATGATTTGGTAGACCAGATCTATAGTTCTTTTTGTGATAGGATCATCGCATACAGAGTCTACATTAGCTCTACTTATCGAATTCAGATCAATGTAGAATTACTTCACCTGAAGCCATTTCTGTAATCCTCGTTGTGGGCATTGGCAGAGTAAACCCTTGTATCGTTCCTAAGCATGTGAATAATATTCTGAGTCCTGTTGTTGGAATGTAGTAATCTCATCCCTCAACTTTACAATCCTTTTCAGTGGAAAGTATTTGTTAAGAAATTTTTTACTTAATTGGTTCCATGTAGTGATGCTCTGATGTGGACAAGTGTCTAACCACTCTCTGGCTAAGTCTCTCAATGTGTATGGGAAAAGCCTTAGTTTGATTGCTTCACTGGACACCCCTAGATACTCGATAGTTGCACACATGTCCAGAAATGTTGATATATGAGCATTGGGATTCTCCATAACTCTCCCAAAGAACTGTAGCGTATTTTGGAACATGTTGATCACACCAGTCCTCAGGCGGAAATTTGCCTAACCAAACACCGGATATACTATGCTAGATGACTTTCCACAACTGATGGAACCACTTACTCCCCCATTGGCCTTGCATTTTCATTAGATACAGCCACATTCGGTTGTGCTGCTTCCAGTTTGGCCCCGTTCATATTTTCCTCTTTTTGTTTTTGGTGTGTTTCCAATAGTCATCTTTTTTGAAGGTTGAATGATCGTTCGATCTTTGTGTCAAATTAAGCAAGATCATCAATTCTTGAACATCACATACAAGGTCCTGAAAAAGGAAGTTGGAAATACTATAAAATGTTTCTAATATAATGAACTAAATAAACAAAAGAACAATAAAATTCAGATTAAAGCTAAATTTAACTAAACTTATAAAAAAACAATATTCCTTGGCAACTTCACCAAAAATTTGATCCTTTGAAAACCCGCAAGTTCACGAGATCGTGGTTAATTAATATAATGATGATAGAGTGTCGAATCCACGAGAACTATGTGTTTGATCAAGTTAAAATTAATTACAATTTTAATCGAATAGCAAACAAATTTTGTGATTTTTTCTACATTAATACTTAAATATCAATTAAACTAATGAAATTAAGTAAATGTGTTTTTCAAATATGTGAACTGCATTGTTAAGATATCGAATCCTTTTTATTATTTCATTTTTAGTGTAGCAATTAAAGTGACAATTTGAAATCATTCATTTTGGTCAATGTTCCTAATTTAATTGAAAGCCTCTCTCGATAGTGATCATATATATTTCTCTAATGTGACCGTTCTATCTCTCGATAAAATATGCAAACATGATAAATGCTTTAACAAGTGCTAGAATACCTATCAAAATCACATAAAGCATAGATGTATATCTTTATCATCTATCGAACCTTAAAATCTTTATGATATTGTGTTTATACCATATTGTCTCTCACAATAACAATAAAATAATTAACAATTCAATGGTGATCAAGCAATTGAGAAAAACGATAATAAATATCCACAAATCAGACCAAATTAAAGTCATAATAATTAATGAAAAATTAAAAATATCATAACAAGGGTTGATTTCATTCTAGAAATGTATAAAATTAGTCTAACATATCGAAATTACAAGAAATAATATTTAAATGAAAAGGCATAACTCAGATTTTTTAGAAATTGAGAAGATGAAGATGAAGATGAATTTTAAATCTCTTCAATGGTTTCTTGATAAATCTCCACTTGTACATTTTCTTCTTTGCTCAAAAAACAAGTTTGAATCTTTACTTGATTGAATTCGTACAAGTCTCATTCAATTCTCTTACAAAAACTATAAATTTTTCACATTTGATGATAATAATTGATGAGTATTAGATTATAATTTATATATGAGAGGTCTCTAATATGAATTGTGATGTTAGATCTTTGTAGGAATAGAAAATTGGTTGAAAATCACATCTAAATTGATTTTCAAAAGAGTTCCAATCGAATAAAGAAAGTTGCTTTCTTGCGGCGATTTTTTTCCTCTGCATAGCAGTCAGTATTTTGGCTATAACTTTCTCTCTCGATATCCGGTTGAATCGATTCAAAATGTGTTAGAAAGCTAACTAAAAGGAATAAAACATTTATAGAATAATTTTTTTCCAATTTGAACATTTATTATGCCAAAAATGGGTCTCAATATTTGACTAAAAATTTGGAATATAACTTGTGCAATTGGAAATTGATTTTGATAATATTTTGATCATATTTCATTCCTTTTTGAGTCCTAATTCCACCCAATTGTCTATTGGAAATCTTTAAAGTATCATTAAGTGGTCAGAATCAACTATTGAATATTTACAATTTGGTACTTAAACTTTGGACTTTGCCCCATTTTCCTTGATTTTTCTTTTGTTTCTTCCAATTTCTCGTTCAACTATTAAGTTTTACCTATAGTGCATAACATGCAACAATTTAGGATATATTTTATCAAAATAACTATAAAATATCTGTATTTTAGTCCCCTTGAATAAGTGCATAACTTATCAGATAGCCTCGTGCAACCAGAGCTACAACATCATAAAATGCAAGCATAGGGAACAAATCATACCAGAGCCAATGGTTAAAACATTGTGAAACAAAAATAATAAATACATGAGGTATAAGTGATTGAAACATCAACGAGGATCTAAATAACGTATATTCGTATGAATATTCCTATTTATCAAGAACTTCGATGAATTTCACCAATTCCTCCGTGTTGATTACAAAATATTGTATAACTCACAACCCCATGAGTATGCATTGAATATCTGATATAAACCTCTTTGTAGGATATACCCTAGAATCCATACAAGATTTAATACGAACCCCAAGAAAGCTAAACTCAAATGAAGAACATTGACCCAATGATTTCTTGAATGAAGAATCAAGGCTGGAAAGGTTGAACGCCAAAAAGATTGAAAATATTTGATAAGTTCTGGATAGTAACAAGATTGAAAGTGAATCCTCACTTTATAATTAATCTCTCAAAATAATGTGTTCTTTATTGTACAATAATAAAGCCTTATATAGGTGGACTCGAAGAATTCTAATTAATACGTAAAACAACAAGATAAACATAATAAAATATGGTTTTAATCAAAACGAAAAACTAAATTCCGTTTGCCGAATTTTATACCATGCTTGGGCATGGTATTAATCCTCATGTGGCCATAATTCAAACATTTTGCTCTTGGGTTGCGTAATTGATACTTGCGTGGGCAATGAAATTAAAGCCTTGCCTGGACATGGCTTTTTGAATTAGCTCCATCTTATTTAGCTTGAATCAAAGTCACTAAGTTTGGTTCTTCCTTCACTCCTATCTTAAAATTCTGTGTCTTGATCGTTGCATTTTAACTCTTACTCCACGTAGCTTGAATAAGTCCTTACATGGCTTCTTTAGTTTTCTTTGCTTTTGATATTTTTATTGGTCCATCTAGAACATGTAAAGGATCTTTGCTAGCCAGTCCTCAATGATTCTCATCATTCTCCCCTCTTCAAAAGGCTTCGTCCTCGAATCTTCACTTGCATCAAAGAGAAAAAAATTAGCAACCTGTAAAGTAGTAGACACATTATGCTCACCTGGAAATTCTAGTTTGTAGGCATTATCATTAATTTTATCAATAGTCAATTTCCTTTAGGATACAATTTAGGCATTATTTGGATTGAAAAGTGTTCTTTCCGCATATACTCCCAAACCCAATCACCAGGTTTAAAGTAATTAGGATGAATTGAATTTTTGAGCATTGAGAATAGTTTCACAAATGGACCCTTTACTATCGAATGGAAAGTGGAAATAAGGAATTAAAGACGTGGGGGAATGGATGGGGATGGCGCATTGTCTATTGAGTTATTTTTAGTAGAAACATTTGTTAGTCACTTTGGAGGTATTATGGGCATTTCTAATATTCATTTACATAATTTTCCATATTTCTAAAAAAATATGAATATTAAATATTGCACTGTTATTAACTAGAGAAGTCCATTATACTTGTGTATGTCTTTTATTGAGAACCAATACCTCATATTTACAGGTTACAATCGAGATTATAGGAGTACAATGGTCATTCACAAAGCAACATGATGCTCTATTTTGAATGACTATTTATACAATAACTACAATATCAAAAACCTTGTTTAGCAAAAATTCAACAAGACAAAAATATCAATCAAAGGAAAAAAGAGAACTGTTCACGAAAATATATTTCGAATTAAAATCAAAGCAAGTGTATGGTTTGTTAGCAAGTTATAAAGTGGATTTTGAGTCCTAGTATCGTCCCATAGAGATTGGTTAATTCAATTTTAATTACCGATATCTTAACTGAAACAAGAATAATGTGATGTATTTGTTGTGACAAAATTATGAATAAATTAATTTACTTATGCAATAATGAGTAAATTAACTAAACTAAATGTATATTATTCTAAATGCAAATTAATCTGTTTAATAAATGAAAAACGTACTAAGATCCCGAATCTCTATACAATAATCAATTTTAACTCTAGTTTTACACATGACAACACGATTGAGTTTTGACGAATCAATGTTCATTTTATTTAACAATCTCTGTCGAGTAATGTTAAACCTAATTTTATATATGACCCAACTATATTTTTATGATGGATTCGAACCCTATGACAATTTATATATTTTGAACCAATTTTCCTTCTTTCGAATGCATAAAATAAGTCACCACGTTCACACAACTACTGTGCACAATAATTGTGGAGAAAATAAAATTATATAAATTATTCAATATTTAAAAACGTGTTTTAATTGTCAAATATATAAAATTAAAAATTAAAAACTCATATTACATGGTTCATCGTTCTCTTAACACAAAGAAACCTAGCCTAACATGTTGTGAAGAATAAAGCAAAAGATATAAATATTGTTCATTACCCAGAAATTCTTGAATTATATCTTGAACTTCTTGGATTTGATCTTCATGTGTTCTTTGCCTCCTTTCAAAATTAATTCTCCATACCCTAATTACTTTTTGAGAGTTGGTATTTATATCATGTAAAGAGTTCCAAAAGATCTTATAAAATCGTGCATATCATGGCTTAAACGAAGTTTTATTGTTGAAATTGAATTCTGAAGAAAACATAATCTTTTTTCCCGACTTGGTTTGGGCGGGTGCCCAGTGGAAAATGGGGCAACTGCACATGCATAAAATTTTGCTCCTTTTGTTGAGGTTTAGGGTCGGGTAGCCCTCCGACCAATATAACTGGGCGGCTACCCAGTTATAAAAATTTCTCAAATTTTCGTTTCAACACTTTTCTTCATTCTTTCTTCCATTTTGGTCCTTCACATTGAATTACTTCAATTTTAAAACTACACAAAACTTAGTAATATGACATTAATAAGTGCACAAAATTGCACTTATCAAGTACAAGAAATTTAGAGCAATAAAATATTGCATTATTGAACCTTGTCAACAAAAATTCAATGAGACCAAAATTGAGCGAATGAAAAAAAGTACATCTGCCCTTAATTTTAAGTAAGAAAATCATTTTATTGAATCGTCCATGCCTTGTAAATTAATTAGGGTTGGACAAAACTCACTAATCGAATTGAACCAGAACCTAATTGAACAGAACTGAACGGTTCTTCATAAGTTGTATACCCGAACGGGTATTTGAATCGAGAGTCGATGGGTTCGGTTCGGTTCTTGATTCTATATCAAGAACCAAAAAATCAAATAAGAACTGAATCTAAATAATTTTTTAATATTTTTATATTGAATTAATTAAATTATTTTAATTTTTCTAAACAAATTAGCAAATTAACTAATTTAGTGATCAACGCTCCAACTTCCAAGCCACTTAAGTCCATGTCTAGCTAGCCAACTCAACACAATTTCTAAATTCAATTTTTTGTTTTAACTTTTTCGCCTAATTATTAATTTCATTGTTAACCGAAGATCTAGGTCTTTTTTAAGTTTTTATCATTCCCTTTCCAATTTCATACTTTCATTCAGTAAACACAGGTTCACTAACCCAAAATCATTTGATAAATTGAAAACCTACATCTACATGCCCAAATCGAAGCCGCCGACTGCCGAGTCCTACTTCTCTTTCCAACTGCCAATCGAAGCTACAGATGAACGTGTAATTAGTTGTATTTATGAAGTGTTACTGTAAATTTTAAAAGAATTATGGTACGGAACCGAACCTGAATGGTTCCATTTATTAAATACTTGAAAATTTTGGTTACAAATCGAACCTGACCATGTCCAGCCCGAAAATTAATATCTTCAACTTCACAATTTTGGTAAAGTATATTTCATGTTGTCTTGTTATCGTCCCAAATAATATCATAGCCATACAAGATATTTATCAATTTTGTTTGACTTTAGTCAGCATGATGGTCCATTAAAAAAAAATTGTTGTTACTATATTCCAGAATCTCGTACACAATTTGTAATATGAGTATTTTTTTTAAAGTAAATGTCTTGTAGGTGATAGACATTCATTACACAGAGAATATGCCTGGTTAAAACCTTATCAGAAAAAAACATGTAAAAAAGAATTTAATAGAAAAGACTACATTATTCTTTTGGGTATATAATAAATATTATCTCATTAAAAATCTTACAAAAAAAAAACCAAATGAGGCAAAACATCAGTCGAGAAATAAAGAGTGTAGCATGATTTACTTTCTTCAAGATAATTTCACTTGAATTATATGCTTCATGCATATCAAGTTATTCAAGAATAGTATTAATTATCATGTCAGAAGAGTTGGTTATAATTACATTCATTATATGCATATCATATTTCATATATTATTAGGGATAGAAAGATATAGATTAATGGTTGCTGGCACTATAGGATAATTTATCTATTTATACATGTCTATATGAAAATTCATTATGTTAAGACTCGTGAATATGTATTTCACGACTTAGTTTTTTTCATTTTCTCTATATAAATATACACCTTTAGATGTTCAAACTATATGTTTAGAAACTAGGTTTCTCTAATAATTTCAATTCCGTTAGAATTACATCATTTAATTTGGTCAATCAGTTATTCGATTGAGATGCTTTGACGAATTTATTTTACCATTCTCACTATCCATAATATGAAGTGAATACATCATGTACAAAAGTGATGTTAATAACTTTTTCTTTCTCATAATGACATACTTATTGAGATATGAGTTTCAACAAGTACTTAAACCTTTTCTGAGGTTTTATAATTAGTTATATCTATATATTTTGTCTCCTAAATGAGACAATCTTTCTTATTTGCTACATTTTTTCGAGAACTTTTATTTTTAAACTTGAATGTTATAATATTTGGAGCGTGTCATTTAACAATGTTAATAGTTCATCCTTCTAAGACATCAATAGAAGATAGAGCATTTATAGCTTGTGTATCAAATTTTATCTCTCTTCTAGGTGTATAGTGCATCTTGCAAATACGTTATCTTTTCAAGTTGTCAAATGTGATGATATAGATTACATAATATGATACATTATGTGTCATTTTCAGCTACTAATTTCTTTCCCTAATGTTGAGAAAACAACTCAATCAAATTGACAACCAACAATTCATGTTATATAATATTTCTTGTTAGGACCTAAGATATTTTTGTAAGGGTTCTAACGAACATGTGCTCTAAACATTCTTTAAAATCCATCTCAGTGCACTGTGGTGAAGCAATTATAAATATATTGCACTATAAAAATTATTAGATGGAAAATATTAGGTTCTATTCATAAATCAATTATAGCAGGGAGAACTTTAATGTTAGCATAATACTTTTAATTATTGTTACATATAAAATAGCATTCTTTGGATGGAAATGAGGAGTACCTTGTTCTCAATAGTAATGATTAACAAATTAATTATAGGCACTTAACAATCAATTATGTTTAGTAATTTATTTTCATTCTAATTAAGATTTATCAAAAGTTTGGAATGTAGACTCACCAGCATTGACCAGATATACTATTTTGATGGTATAATCTAAAAATTATACTCATAATTTAAAAATTTTCGCAAGCAATCTCGTAAACTTTGAGTTACAAACACCACGCAATCATCCATGAAATGTGTCTATAATATGAATAATGCTTAGATGGTAAACATGAAGTGTGACGGGTCCTCAAATATCACGCTAATTAATTTTCAAGATTATAAAGATTTAATCCTCACTTTAGCTAGTGATTATCAATGTTCAATTTTAAATACATAGAACATGCATTATTTGTAAATTCATAGGCTTGAAAAATCTTCTGGTTCTTCAATATATTTATTCAAATTCATGTTTTGCATCATTATTCATCAAGCGATGGTCTAATTGATCAAATCAAACTATAATATATTTAGAGTTATTGAGCTTCTGGTTCATTATGGTGTTTGCTTCAATTATAGCAACATTAGCTTCAAGCTTTTTTCTTTCCTCTTTCAAGGATTCATGACAATTTCATTGAAGTGCTTGGACACACAATCGATACTCATAATAAGTGAGCAATCAAATAATATAAAATAAGTGAACAATTTCATTTTGAAAAATATGTCATGCATAATCAATATGATTATCATTTGTTCGATATGACAATAATATATGAACATATTGATTACGTAAATCTATATTAGCATATATAATGTCTTTCTCACGATAATAGAAAAAATGCTAGTTTTCGAAAATAACAAAACTAAATGAGATTAAAATCATATATTAGTATTTATAAAAAGATCACGAATTTTCTTCATTTATTTTTAATATATAATAATTTTCAAGAAATGTGCTACTTCAAAAATATGTGTAATATTTCATTTATTTAAATAATGAAATTTAGCCCCTTGTTAAAGCCCCATTATTGAGTAACTCATTTTTTTATACTCACTTTCAACCATATATTCTATCAATAAAATCATTAGTACGTAAATTCAAATTTCTTTTAATTATACATTCTCCAAAAATAACTATTACCAAACTCATTTTGCCATTATAAAAATTGGGCTCAAACAATGGCTTAGTTTACTGCTTATTCAGAAATAGTAATAGCTCTATATTCTTCTAAAATATTGAAATTGTATTACATGAACTCATCAATAATAGAAAATATTCTCTTAAAATAGTGTGCTATTTCAAGAGCAATAATATATATTATTTAAGAATATAAAATTATGTAAGGATTTACTCATCATGCACAAAATTATAACATATTTTATAAAATATTAGATCTCATAAAATTATAATTTTTGCAAGCAAGTAATATTCTATTGAAATATTAATGTAATATAAAAATTGCTTTTTATTCAATAAAGACTTAGAGCTTGATAGACTTTTATAATATATGAAGAATTGTACTTGTCCAGGAATGACAATTAAAATATTTTTGTAAAATATTTGTATTGTATTATTGTGCTCAAGGAACATGACATTGTTGATAACAATATAATCCAATTTGAAGAATCAAATACATAGAGAAGAAAACAAAGAGAGTAAGAGAAGAGATTTATTGAGCCACTAAACTTAGGATAAATAATGGAACAAAATAAGTTTATATACTACAAAGCAACCTACAAAATAAGGAAACTAATATTATATTATGTTATATTATTATTTGCTAACATCTCCTTCAAATTTATGATGTTACATCAAGAAGCAGTGATAGTTTGTCAAACAAGAAGCGAAAACGATGAATTGGATGAGATTTCGTTAAGATACAAATGGTAGGGAAATGGTGCCAATCTGTAGATGGTGGCGAATCAGATAATAGTCAATCTCGATATTCTTCGTGTGCTCATGGAACACGGTGTTGTGAGAGATCTGAATAGTACTTTTACTATCACAATACATAAGAGTTTGAGAAGAACAAGGAATACCCATGTTTGTAAGTAACCATCGCAACTACACAATCTCAGTGGTAGTGGATGCTATAGCTTGATAGTTTGCCTCGGTAGAGGAACGGAAAATAATAGTCTATTTCTTCTCCATAAGATAAGAATATCACCCAAAAATATACAAAGCCTGTAGTAGACTTACGATTAGTGGGATTACTGGCCAATTAGCATCAAAGTAGGCATGAAACACTAAAGATGAAATTGAGGAGAACAAAAGGACCCTGACAAAAAAGTACTACAAAGATACGGACAACAGTCGCCCAATGAACTGTAGTTAGAGCTGAAAAAACTAACTAATAATGTGGACATCATAAGCAGATCGAAATGTATGATTGTTATAAACCAAACATCCAACAATGGTGCGGTACAAAGCGAAATTAGTCAATTGTACACCGTCAGACGATGAATATCAAGTGTTTGTCTCAAGAAGAGTATCAGAAAGACGAGCACACTCAATAACATCCATAGTATACTTAGACCGAGAGAGAAGATAACCTCTAGAAGAAAAAGAAACGTCGATCTCTAAAAAATAAGATAATACACCTAAATTATTCATTTCAAAATAACGAGCTAATTCTAATTTCATATTAGAATCACATCAATATCATCACTAGTAATAATCATATCGTCAACATGTAGTAACAAAAGAATGCGACTAGCTGAAGTGTATTGAAAGAATAGTTCAGAGTCATGATGGTTGGATGTAAAACCAAGAGAGATAACAACAGTGAAAAACTTCTCAAACCAGGTACGATGTGTATGTTTGAGACCATAAGGTGCATTTTTGAGTGTACAAACATGTCCAGGGGTATGAGAAATACAAAGAGGGGGACATATAAACATCTTGAAGATTTCCATTCAAAAGGGTATTTTTTACATCCAACTATGGGAGATCTCAATGACAAATAGATGCAACTGCAATTAAGTGCAAGAATGGTAATCATTTTGACAGCAGGGGCCAAGGTCTCCTCATAATCTAGACCATATTGTTGAGTGAATCCCTTAGTAACCAATCTAGTCTTATAACAATCAATTGAACCACCGATTTAGTTTGGATCTTATAAACTCAATGGGCACCAGTAGCATGTTTACCTGGAGATAATGCAACCAAGTCCTAAGTGTCTGTTTTATACAGAGTAGAGAGCTTGTCACCCATAGCCTGTTGCCAAAGAAGATTCAAAATAGCTTATTTATAGGAAGAATGTTCAGATAGTTTGTGAATACAGGTTAAGAAGCTAAGAAGCAACAAAGAATTCGAAATAACAAGAGTAAGCAAAATCAAGTAATTGAGTAGACTTACGAATATGTTAAGGATATCAAGGAAAGAGAAGAGCACAAGCATGATCAACAATATCAGATGATGCTTGGAAAACCACAGAAGGATGAGGGATATCGTGAACCAACGCATATGTACTTGTAGTATATGAAAGATCAACAGGACATGGGGCATATGGAAGTAGACTATTAATATCATTAGAGAATAGATCAATACGAATGAGTTCAGACTTAGTTACTTTATGAATATTATCAAAAATAGAAAATAATGGGATATGCTCAAAACATACAACATGACAAGAAACATACAAATTTTTAGTAATATGATGAAAATTTGTATGTATTTTCGCCTACCAAAAGCCTAGGAAAACACAGAGAGCAAATCAAGATGTCAACTTACTATGTTACTTCAGGACAAAGGACAAAGTAACTACAGCTGAAGACTCTCAACGAAGAATAGTCAGGATGATGTCCAAACAATGTTTCAAAGAGTGATAAACCTTAAGTGTGAGATGATAGAATCTTATTAATCATGGAAAAAGTGGTGAGAAATGTTTCTCCCCAGAATTGAATGGGAATTTCGGCAAATAATAGAAGAGAACAGATACTTTCTACAATGTGCCTATACTTTGTTCAACAACACCATACTTTTGTGATATGTTAGTGCACGAGGTTTGATGCATTGTGCCATCAGAAACAACTAATTCAAAGAAATTAGTAGAAATATACTCCCCACCCAAATTACATCTAAAGCACTTAATTATAGCAGAATGCTGAGTTCTAATAAGTGCTCTAAAAAAACGATAAATAGACATAAAGTGAGAATGTCCTTTCATAAGATAAACCCAACCATAACAATTATAATCATCAATAAAAGACACATAATATCTAGACCCTCTTTTTGTAACAATGGGAACAGATCCCCATACATCAGAGTGAACAAGATCAAACAGTGCTACAGAACGAGATACATTTTGAGGAAAATGTAAAATAGAAAATTTAGCTAGTTTACAACCACTAGAGTCATAAATATCAAGAGTTTGCAATCTCCCAATAGACCTTTAGAAGCTAAAAACTTTAAGAGATCAACGAAAACAAGTCCAAGACGAAAAATGTCATGACAAATACTAGAAGAAGATGAATTCAAAGATAAAGATGACAAATCAACTCTAGAGGCTGCAGCATGTTGTGGTCTTATATGGTCCAGAACACATAACCCTCATACTCTATGGCCTATCCTAATGAACTTCTGAGATCGAGGATCTTGCACATGACATGCATTAGAAAAAGATTGAACTAAGTATCCTTAATCACACAACTAACCAATAGAAATAAGATTCAAAGTAAGAGTGGGAATATAATAGACATCCGAAAGATTATGTTTTAACATAATCGACACCCGCTAAAAGCACTTAGGGTACCATTAGCAATCATTACAGACATAGATGAGTTAGAAGAGAGCAAGTCATTAAGGAATTTTAAGTTAGATGACATGTATTTGGAAGCACCTAAATCAAAGATCCATAAGGAAGAAATACCTGATGGATTCTGAGATGACAAATCTGTAAGAGTAGAGGTTAACATAGCATGTGGCTGTGTAGCTAAGAAATTTTGAAGCTGCTCTACTAAATTAGTCAACATGGGACTTGAGGAAGGTGGTGTTCTAAGTATAGATGAGTCACCAGGTGGCATGCTGCAAAATTAGTCAACATAGAACCTGAGGAATGCGAACATAGAACCTGAGGAATGTGGTATTCTAAGTATAGACGAGTCACTAGATGGCATGGTGACAACTATGTTAGTATTGGGATGATAGGATTGTTGTTATGACAGCTATTTCTTCAATAGCTTATGATATTGAGACTTCCAATGTCCCTTTTATTTGCAAAAGCTTCGCTCATCACTAGCAACTCACACATAAATTTTGTTCTGACTCTGTATGCGTGACCGAGAGGTATAGCCAGTACTGAAGTACTAGATTGAGAAAGAGATACTTCTCTTGCCAGAGATTTGAGACGTGTTCCTTCGATCACAAGTTCACTAACCATTGAATCAACTGAAGGAAGTGGAGTACGATACATAATAGAGCCTTTAAGTCCCTCAAAGTCTCTACAAAATGCCATAAAAAATTGAACCACTTATGCTCTTCTTCATAAGTAATATATTCCTCTCATGCTTTTAATCTTGATGATTCTGTAAGAGGACACTCATCTCAAATCGAATTCATAGTAATGTAAAAGAGATACTCATATTTTTCTGTTTTAAAGCCCGTATTTCATTCTCCAACTGTGTATGCTTTGCAAAATTAGACTTAGTATACAATTTTTGAAAACAATCCCAAATTTCCTTTGTTGTTTCATACTTTGCTAATTGTGTACCAATGGATTGCTCAACAGAATTATGAATCCAAGTAAGAGTTTTCGAATTGTTTGACTTTCAATTATCTAACTCTGTCGCATAATTATCAACAGTACTCTTGGGTTTTACAATAGTTCCACTAATATAACCCCATAATCTTTTTCCCTTAAGAAAATTCATCATCACAATACTCCAATATGAGTAATTCTTACCATTTAACCTCACAAAGTAAATCATCCCTTTCAGTTACCATCATGAAGTCAACAAAGGAGCAACGACGAATAAAGAATGACTAAACTCACACAACAACCAACGCACCGCCATGAACTACTATTGTAATATATCGCAAAGTATTCATACAACCAAACCAAACTACCAAATGATCATAAACTTGCCAAGAAACACATTGTCTCGTTGGAGCTCCACCGAAAAACAAGTCGTGAGCCCACACACGCCGATTATGTGTCTAGGCATGGTGCTTCACTTGCCACCGAAGTCGTGTGCGCCCGATTAGGGTTGTTCGCCTCATCTCCGTGAATCCAAATATGGTTACCAATCTCCAAATCGAGGTCTCATTTGAAAGATATGAAGGAAAAATAGTGGTTGTTCAATGAAAAACAAATAAGGTTTAGGTGTTTCAATTGTGCAAGATTATGTGACGATAAATGAAAGGGAAAAAACAATTTCAATGTACAATGTAGGCTCTAATACCATGATAACAATATAATCCAATATGAAGAATCAAATAGATAGAGAAGAAAACAAAGAGAGGAAGAGAAGAAACTTATTGAGCCACCAAACTTAGGGTAAATAATGGAAAAAAAACAAGTTTACATACTACAAGGAACCTACAAAATAAGGAAACTAAATAATATAACCAAATATAATATTATGTTATATTATTATTATGCTAACAACTGTATTCTTCAATAATCTTAATATGTATTATCAATATTTATTCAGAAGCAGTAACGCAATATTCTTTTGGAATAATGAGATATAAAAAGATAGGCTACAAATTCATTTAGATAACTTGTTATAAGTTAACGATAAAAGAAGATATAAATAGAGAAGTCAATATACTTGTGTGCATTTTTTTTTATTGAAAATCAAGATCTTATATTTATAGATTACAATTGGGGCTGCAAGAATACAATGATCATTCGCAAATATTACATTATTTACAACGCTCAATTCTAGTTATCAAATAGAATGTTGCTGTAATTTCATCAATTTTTTTATTAAAATGATATGTTGTACCAGTTATACTATAAGGGTGTGTTTGTCACCTATTATTGGGTTTAAAATGATGTAATGAATAGTATTTTTTGGAGAATGTGTGGTTGAAATTTAAAGTAACTTTATTGGTTTTTGTGTAGAATGTTTTATTGAGTGAATATGTGGATGATATTGTTTACTGTAGAAAACAGAGTTCATAAAAATGGTAAACAAACATGAGCTTAATCAATACCAAATAGTGTCTTGAACTGTTTGTGAGTCATGTACTTTTATTCTAATATCATATGCATGTACAACATTGATGGATGGATTGAATAACCGATGTACTCAGAGTAATGAGCCGCCGCTGGTTCACTGCTCGTAATAAAACTTACTCTATTCACTACAAGATCTTGTCCCTATTCATACTTCTTTAAAAATAGTTTATAAGTTCTTTTTTTCTATTCAATCAAAATCAAAATTAATTTTAATCACAAATTTATAATTATTATCCATTTCTTATCCATACATTTTATGAGACGCTTATTATCTCTTCTAAAAAGTTACTAATAGTTTAGATGAAAAGAGACATTGTGTAGTACTTTGTCTGTGAGTTAAATGTTCAACTACAGTTTAACGAATATTGAATTTGAAGTTACAAAGAGGGTCGTTAGATGGAACCGACAAAAGAGGCAAAAAATTCTTTTGAAATTACTTTGATGATTAAATTCCTAATAATATTTTATTCGTGGTTGAGGATTGTTCACTTAAATATTTGTACTTTTGATATATAAGTATTGATTCTAATAATGTAAAACACGAACTCAATTCATCAGATGATTGATTGGAGTTTCAACTCGTGCATATTGTATTTAGTATTTATGTAGTGTGAGCTCCAAGAGTTGGTGTCGAGCACAGTGTAGAGTGTGCGTAAAGTTCTTGAACCGCTTTGTATTGTACGGAGAATCTTATTTACGGGTAAATTTATGAAGTGAGATAGGACACGAGTCATTCCTCTAGAGGGGACACGCGGCAATCATCTCCTTGGTTTGGCGGCGAAAGTTCAATGAACACAAAATGACACTTCATGTGGTAAATATTTGGAGTTTGATAAAGAACGGACCTTCAATGGTTAAGCAATTCTAGACAAGGGCAAGTCAAGAACTTGTCGCCTGCACCGTTTGTGTGCTTCATGAGCACAACTAAATCGATGGCAAATGCGCGTCCATATCTTACTCACAAGTATCCCATCATTTGGGGTTTAGATCTTTACTCTTTCGTCCTCGGACTACTTTCGATTATAAGATAGAGTCGTATCAATATATAATCACACATTTAAATTATCTACACGTTACAAATCTTCATGTATTTTACATTATCACAGAGATAATTTATTAAAGGAATGAGGAAGGCAAAATCAAGGTGTTTAGTCCCCGTGAGTTGGACGTGGGGTGGTGGGGGTTAGGGCAATTCCATTTGTCTCGGGAGACTGGCAGTGACAGCGCAGAGATACAGATACAAGTTCGATGTAATATTGGGTTTTTAGACTGTTGTTTCCTCGTGATCGGAGAAGACAGATCCATGGAAGACTGTTCCCCCTATTCACGTGGGCTCTTTTGACTGCCCAAGGACCAACCAAATCCAAAATCCCACCCCACCCCACCTGCCTATATATTTACATGCGTCTAACACTCGATGCAGCAGCTCTCCATCCTAAGCTCCAGTTCAAACATTTTATTATTACGCATCACTCTCAAAATACTATTTGCACGTACGTCTTACCTGTGTGCATTTGTACACCTCTGTCATTATATACATTCATCTTCCTCACCCCACCCCAGAAAAAACCCTTCATCAAAATGATGCAGAGATGCAGTAGTTCTTGTGGGCAATGTTCTTGTGGTTTGTATCACACTTCAAACAATTCATTTTCAATGATGTTCTCATCTCCCAGTTCTAAGCAGTTTGATCATGATGGGGATATGTATTCTGCTTCGTCTTCCGTGGATTGTACCCTTTCTCTGGGCACTCCTTCGACTCGACTGACCAATGAAAATGAAAAGAAACGATACTCTTGCATGTCTAACTTTGGGTGGAACATATTGCAATCCAAACCGCCGTCGACCGCCGGGAAACACCATGGCGGAAGTAATAGCACCACCAGTTCTGGTGGTGGAGACCCTCTCTTAGCCCGCCGATGTGCTAATTGTGACACCACTTCTACTCCCCTCTGGAGGAACGGTCCACGAGGCCCAAAGGTATTGTTAGTAATTTTCCTACGTTTTATTCTACTCGGTTGCTAAGAAATGAAAACGGAAAAATGTATTATAAACACTTTTTTGAGGTTTCGAATAGTTTCGGTTTTCGTTTTAGTTCTTTCATCCAATCATTTGGATACTGATGTTGACTGATGATGAATGGCATGCAGTCTCTATGCAATGCTTGTGGGATTCGTTTCAAGAAGGAAGAGAGAAGGGCCACGACCGCCAATAACGGTGGCGCTACTGCTGCCAATAACAGCTCATTGGTTAATCACCATTCGCCGCACCAGAAAATGCCATGTTTTTCTTCATCAAATTATGCTAATGAATTCAGGTTCATTGAAGAAACTGATCATCATGAATCTGATAATGGCATTCCATTCCTCACTTGGCGATTCAATGTCACAGACAGGCCAAATTTCGTTCATGATTTCACCAGATAATTTTTTAAAAAATTCAAGAAATCAACGAAGAAAACCTTGAGATTCCTCAACCCATTTGGTGATATTGTTGAAATCAGTACGCGTACCTAGAATTTCTATCTAGGTTGGCCCATTTGATGATGAAGATGGCTAAAGGTAGATGGAGTGAAAATGAGTTATATGGATCTTTTTTTGCTTTGGCTTTCACTTTTTCACCTTTGATCAAGCTACATATGTTATTACTAGGTACACTTTTGTGTTAGTCTGTTTCTTGAATGTGACAAGGGCTAGTAGTTGTTAGCTTTACATATAACCTTTTAATTTCATGTAATCCACATGATGATAGCCAAGAATAACTACTCAAGAAGGGGAGATAAATTGGTTTTCCAAAACTTTTTCGAAAAATTACTTCAAAATACGAACAAGTTTGGAATAAATATATTAATTAAACATAGTGAACAAATATGAAAGTTAAAATTATAAGGGAAGAGAGTGTACAAACGATGTTATTGTGGATGATTTATCCAAATCGATGATTAACGTCCTCCGTTACCGAGCTCTTCGTCACGATCAAATTTTTTTTTTTTTACTAAATTTAATTGACTTATGGTGCAATCTCGAACCCTTACAATGTTTTCTGTGACTTACGAAGAAGGATCACATATCATTATACAATATTGAGTTTTTCGGGACCTTAATATGAATTACAAATTTAAAAATTAATGATTTTACAATTTGGAACTTCTCTATTAATAAATGATATAAACAAATTAAGCATTAAGAGATAAATAGGCTAACATTTTAATGAATATCAATGAATGAAGTGCAAACGTTAGGTGAGAAAAACTTTTAAGGAAAAACACGTTTTTCGAAAGTTGATTCAATCAAAAGTTTTTCAAAATAAATGATTTAATAAAGATAAATAAAATATACGATAAATATAATTTTTTTTCAAGAACACCTCACTTAAATGCTCTTAAAAAGTGCTATAATGAATACAAAGTGAAATTGTATTTATAGGGTTCAAATATGAAAAGTTCTGAGTAATCGGACAAGTAATCCAGATGTCCACATTCTGAACGGACAACCAAGCCACCCGTTATGAATTGAATTCAAAACCGTTAAAAAAAGTGACCGTTGGATGAACCAAACATTGCATGAGCCAACCGGATGTCCGCAATCACAGATATTCCTCCGATCTTTCCTTCTTGAATTTTTGAAAAATGTAGACTTTTGAAAGACCTTTTTCACTTTATTTTTCATGGTAAGTGATATTGTTATAATAAGTTTGAATAATAAATTGAAATACTTACCTTATTGAAAAATGATTTTTAAGCAAGTGTTTTTGTTAAATAATCTTTCGTACATAAAAAATAAATGATTCGTTTAGCTTTTAAGAATTCATTACAAAAGATTGAAACGTTGTACCTTTATACACGAACTCAAACATCTAATTATATGAATACTATTGAAATTCTTTGTGTCGAATAAGTTGTCTTGAATTCTTGACTTTCATCTTGTGTCGAATAAGTTGTCTTGAATTCTTGACTTTCATCTTGATTTTTATTGAATGTCGGATATGAGTTTTTGATGGTGACTTTTTTGTCCTCATTCGATCAATTGTGCAACAGTAGCGTTGAAGATTTAAATTCAATTTTTAGAAGTAAAATTAACTTGTTTTTTATGATCAAAATATTAAGGATGAAGTCAACGCCTGAGTTACAAGTGGAGCTACCATTGGATATTGATGACTTATTATCTTTATGTTTCATAAATTCAGAAAAATATAACGAAATTTGACCTAACTAGCACCTAGAGGGGATGAATATGTTTATGATGCGGAATTCAGATTTACCAATTATTATTAGCAACAAGTCAATATTAATAATCAATCTAGATGAATTCACATGCAATTACTATCCCCTGTTGAATTTCCACGGTTTGTATAATTGCAGAAAAGTAAATAACGTAAAAATTTTGATGATGGAGAAAACTTCTTACGGGATAAAAAAAAACTCTACAACCAATCCAATAAAATCCAATATAGACAAAGACTTACAGTACTGTCTAGACTAGACAAACTCATAGACTCGCTGACCTACTTCCTGTAATATCTAAGGTTTCTTAGACTGTGTGTTCCTTACACCGGCTCCAAACCTTTTGAAAGTGTCTATCTTCTATGGATCACCTAGAACTCCTCGTTATGGTCCTCTTCCTAGACTGCTGGTCTCCTTCCTAAATTCTCAGTACTCTGATAAATGTTTAGGAACTATGTGTTTTGACAATGTGAATTGATATTTTTTCTAAGGTGTGGTTGATTGATCTAAAAAAATGGATTCGTTATAATTTTGTTATCTAGGTAGACTAATATGATCAACCACGGTTTTTACAAAGCGGGGCTATTGTATTTATAGTAGAGATGTATTTGGGTGGTACAGAGTATATAGAACTCTTGAAAATTGTGAACTAGGATTTCATGAGAAACACCGTGCATCCAAGCGACAGACGGAGGATAATAATTCTATTTGGACGCTTGAGCATCAGCTTGGAAACGTACTAGCATAATTTAGATGACTCTTTTTCCTTGTTTAATACTCGAATTCAAAGACTCCTAATTAATCTATATAACATCCCATTAAACTCTTTTGACTTTTATAACTCTTTTATTAACATTAATCTTGTGTAAAGTTACGTCAATACAATGAAATCTAACAAACTTTCCCTTTGACGTTTTGTGACAAAATTAAGTATTACAAATCAAAGTAAAACGTAAAGTACTACCCAAAACCCAACCAACTCAAACAATGTTTGCTTTCCTCTTCAAGCATGTTTCCTGAAATCAAATACTCAAATAACAAGTGTAAATACCAACTGAAACATTAATATCACAAAATATCAAAATTCAAAAAAATCTAAATATTCAAAACGATATGGAATGATGTGAAATCTCCCCCATAATGCAGACTTCTCCCCCTTAATTACTCTCTCCGCCCTTTTTGTCATAGATGATGAAGGGAAATATGACAACAAGACTCTCTCCTATTTTTGTTTAAATATCTTCATAAAATACCAACAACAATATACATGATAACTCAACAATGCAATTGATAGCATGTATAAGCAATGAATAGTAAACTTTCCCATATATTTAGTTTAAGTCTTAATGAAATAAATTGTATAAGTGACGCATGTGTGTAAGGTGCCCTTAATTACTTGTGAGCAAGACTCAAAATCTTAAATTTGTGAGAATTAACATGCGCATCATCATCACATAATGAGTATTTTCCTCTATTAATGAAAGTCAAACCCAACACAACTAGGGCCTACAAAGTAAATAAGCTCATCATATATAAAATTTTTCTTCTCATCCTGAATTTAAGCATATGTAACTTTTTTTGTTTTCACATTTTATGTGCAGACTATTTTTCATTAAGCGACTAAGATGACCTTTGTAATGAGTTTTTGGCCGATAATTTCAAGTTAAATGACCATGGTGTATCATATTTTGAGAAACCCCCTGAAATAAGCTCCAAAGAAGAGTATAAGATGAATCAATTTTTCTTTTTAGGGAATACACTATAGCTTAAGTCAACTAGCTTAAGGTCAATTCATATTCAATGTCACCTAACCACCAGATTGCTATCATCCCAAACCTCACACACTCGAACAAGACTCACTTAGAAGATCTTAATATGTGCAATGTAGATAGTACTTGAAGAAACCCATACTAAATACTCCATATCAAGCCTAAACAAAGAAATAAAAATTATGCTACAGATCATTAATAGTACTCATACTTGATCATAAAAAATATTTTCAAGTATATCATATAATGTGCTGTATTTCAAAAATTCCATTTATTTCCATTTTTTTAATAAAAAAAACTAAACAGAATAAAAAAAAATGAAATGCATGCAATAATGAATGAACACAATGAATAAGCACAAGCATACACCAAAATACCTACTCGCTAGGGTATACAAAAGCTCTTAGCTTCAAGAGCACCGTGATCAAATTGATAATATCTTAAATCACTCTTTTTAACCCAAGCTTTTCTAGAAGCAAGAATAGTCATAGTCAATTGTGTCAGTATCCTAGTTAAGTGACTAACTTGACTAGTAAGGTAAGTCAGCTACAAGAGATATCTTGATTTCTACTCATTTTTTCAAAAAATATGACACCTAAACCTTGTGTTGCCTAACTCAACACAACTAAAACATGTAGAAATAAACCTAGGACCAAAAAGACATGGTTCCTGAAATGGGTTTATGAGCTGGTTGGTCCTACGATGCCTAATAGACCTCTTTTTGAAGATATCCTTGTTCTTGGGTTCATGATTTGCAATATACCTAGGCTGGTTGGTAGTAGGGACAAAAGTAGTTTTGGAAGTACTAACATTATTATGATTCACTTATATCATAGACGTGCCCTATTTCCAACATGTTTGTTCAACCTAAAATATTATCAAGTTTCTGAGATTCACTCAAGAGAGAATGGAGTTGAGTATTGGATTTTTCATAGTTGCTTATTAAGGTTTTAACCTTCACCTCTAAGTTCTCATTGACTAATCTTAAAACATTAAGGCTTTTGATAGACTCCCAAAAGTCGGATATAATTCTCGCTCTTTTTAGTTCAAGTTCATTAACCTTTTTAAAAATGACTTTGTTCCTTCTTAATCTTAACACTCTTCTCAAATAATTGGTTATATGCATGTTCGCTAAGAAGTTCAAACCGCAAGTGTACGGGTCACATTCAAATAATAAAGTTGATATTTTGAGTCCGAATTGTTGATCCCTCGATGAGTGTATACTTTCGATTACACAACTTTAATTAATTTAATTCCAACAATAAAAAAACTAATACAATAAAGATTTTAATTTTGGAAAATACCTAAAAATCTACAAAATAAGAAAACATAAAAACTTGGAGAATTTCGGAGGAAAACGTGGTTGTGATTAATGGTTTCACTTAACCGTCACCTAATTAATTTCTCCACAAGCCCATTAATAAATTACTCATTTACGGTGCTAGGCCCAATTTTATAATTTTAATTAATTACCTCTCTTTAATGAAATTAACCCTAATTGATTGTTTTAACATACTATATCTCTATATCGATAAAAACCAAACAACAACATTAATTCTTTATGAAAATAGTTCAATGTGTCACCTAGGGTTATGGGTATATCTCTATCCCCTACACAAAACTTAGGGTTTCTACTATTTGATTTAAAATGTACAATCTTCTCTCGAACGATGTACAAATCACTAAATACAATCATTCATTTGACACATAAATGAAAATGCATGAAATACAATAATAGATACGCATGAAAATAAGCATTTAAATATTAAAAAGTGAATATTGAAATTAATCCAAGTTAGGTTAAGATTCAACCATAAATTTCAACAACAAAACTTAGCCCATGTTAAATATATGATAAAAATGAGAATATTTTATATAAAATTGCAAATAAAAGATAATAATGACAAGAGAGAGAGAGAGAGAGAGAGAGAATCCTCTTTGGATTTTTGATGGCTTGATCTTGATTTTCCCCAATTATTTCTCCAAATGTACTCTCGTTGTGCTCTTGATTATCCCTACCACCACCAAAGATTACAAGTAAAGTCAAAAGAAAAAAAAAAGGAAATGAATGGAAAAGAAAATGAAAAGAAAAAGTGAAGAAGAATGGAAGAAGCTCCAATCTACTATCGTTTTTTAAGGTTTTAAAACATAGATAAATTTAAAGTCAAGTCCCCGAGTTTTGGTAGAAATACCAAAAAGGGCCCAGCGGAAAGCTGCGTACGCACAAGCATTGAGCTTTGCTCTCGAGTTAGTTTTGAAGCCTTTGGCTTGCGCATATCTTTTTTCATTTCATGTCATCTAGCTTAGTCCTCCACTATTTGCATGACTAGTCCCTCAACTTTGATCTTGTATAAT